>JAHKKF010511832.1:0-13292 GCA_019740295.1 Labeo calbasu
CAAATCCATCAGGATGAGGTTGATAAAAGCACCGCTCCAGCATCATTAGTGTCACCGCCGGCTGTGGGGCGTCCCGAGTAATACAGCATAAAATATTAAACAGCAGCTGCGCCCTCAACACCCCGATCTATCACAACCAACCTGTCGCCCGACCAGCCGTCTCTCACAATCTCACGTCAAACAAGTTTCATCCATCCAGAGAAAAACACATCATGAGTCATTTCTGCAATGCAGCACATGATCCCGTCACGCATGTCTGAATATGTGGCAGAAAATGATAACATTTACAACTTTTAAAAAAGTAAATATTAAGTTTTCTGCTATTACAAGTGAAGAGCGAATTTCAAATTCAAAATAAATAAAGCTAAGCTTTGGTTCATTGAAATAAAGCTGAAATCAGTGTTATTTTAGTATCACTGAGATACTATTACAGCTATTAATATTTTGAATCGGTTTTTATTTTTATATTTTCTGTGTTTGTTTTAATTTGAGTTAGTTTTAAGAATGTTTGATGTTTTTGTAATTTTTAAATGCTTTTAAAATGCCTATATAGTTTTTATTAATGTATTAATTTATTTCAGTTTTAGCTATTTTAGTACATCAGGTTAAACTAAATAAAAATAAAATAAATGTAAGTGCTTTAGTATTTATTTGTACGTTCATTTAGCCTTTATTTTTAGATTTTCACTTTAATTTTAGTTTAGTAATTTGTATGTGCTTTTTTATATTTAGCTTTGATTTGTTTTAGAGTAATTTTATTACTTGAAATCAGGCATTTTTAAGTATTTTAAGTTTTGTATTAGAATTTATATTTTATTTAATTTAAAAGGTTATTATAGTTAATTAAATCTAAAACCACAGAAATATATATATTTTTAAATAAGATAACCAAAATAAAATCAAAACATAAAAACACAAATTTATTTTATTTAGTTAAACCTGGCATACTAAAATAACTAAAACTGAAATAAATTAATACAATTAATAAAAGCTATAGACATTTTTAAAAGCATTTTAAAATGACAAAAAAAATAAAATCTTAAAACTAACTCAAATTAAAAATATGAATAAAATATTAATCAAACTGTAATCATATCTCAATGATGCTAAAATAATTTAGTTAGTTTTTTGTGTTAATTTTATTGATAAAATTTTATTTTATTTTTTCATTTATTTCAGCCAGTTATTATAGTTAATTAAAAATAAAACCCCAAAAATAATTTATTATTTAAATTAAAATAAACTTTAACCAAAATAAATCAAAACAAGAACACTTGAATTTATTTTATTTCTATTTAGTTTAGTTAACCTACTAAAATAACTAAAACTGAAATAAATTAATAAAATTAATAAAATCTAGAGACATTTAAAAAGCATTTTAAAAAACACCAAAAAACTTTAAACTAACTCAAATTAAAAAAAATATTAATTTTAATATTAATAAAACTGTAACAGTATGTCAATGATAGTAAAATAACACAGATTTCAGCTTTATTTCAATTAACCAAAGCATAGTTTTATTTATTTAATTATATTATTTTTTTAATACACACACACACACACACACAATCCATTTGTAAATATAATAAAAAATATTTATGTATAATTACAAATGTATTTCTAAGTTTTAAAAATATGTATATATCATTTCTGACAAAAAAAAAAGACTTGCAATATGATATTAATTAAATTAACTTAATAATCAGATGAGATTGTTTCAACGTACATCAGATACCAAATACGTATTGGATTTGTTTAGATTTCAATGATCCAATGTTTGCATGATCTTCATGGTTTACAATGCCCTCTGTTAGGGGTTTCCAAATCTTTCATTGAATTTCCATGCATTTCCCATCATTTGTGGCTTTTAACATACAATTATATACTTAGCATACTTTAACAACCAATTATAGAGACTGAATGCACAAAGAGCAGTTTCTAATCAATGAAATATTTCAGAACGGAGCACACATCCACATCACCACTACAGTCCATGAACCATGACTTTTACAGTCCAAAAATAAGTCTTTTAAAATGCAGGCTCAGGTTGTGGCGTTTTGGCTCTTTACACACATGCGACGAGATTGAGCGTGTCAGATATCAGCGCAAAACAAAACAGAGCTGCTTCACAGACTAAAGACGCTTTAATCTCGCTCTGCACATGTGCGTTTAGACGGATGGCTCTAATTGTTCTAGTCGAATGAGTTTGGCTGCCGTCCCTCCGCACGCACACGTTTTCCGTCAGGATCTTTTTGTGCGGTGGTCTCTCTCCTAAATTCCCGTCGTCTGGACGGGCTCCATCCCTCCCCTCTCATGACGTCGCTACCTTTCCTCTCTCTACATTCTCTTCTTTCTGCAAATATTTTTCCACACCGCCGTCCAAACCATGAGGGCCTTTCTTTAGGCACTGATTTACATTTCCTTCACTTTTACTGGAATATTTCATTGGCTTTTTCGGCTTCACCTCACTATATGATTTGGCTTCGGCGCAGGACGGGAACCTGAAACCAGAATCAGTCTGACTAGAGCAATATGTGCAGAACAACATAGTCTTTCAATTAAAGTTTTTTGTAACTGTAATAATTTACTGTAAAGGAAACCATGCAAATGACAAGCGCTTTCAGATGAGATCTGTATCAGACAAAAGTGAACTGAAAATTTTAGGCTCATTAGTGTCAAAGCTGAAAGTTTGCACTGTTTTGGGATGCGGTTGCCATGGAAACAAAGATGACAATGCGGTCAAAATATGGCCAGAAAACTTGACAAAAACAGCTAAAACTGCTACTGTGAAAAACTATGCAAGTGATGACACTAAAAAAGCAACCAATCACATTTTTTTTTGTTTATGCATGCCATTTAGGGGCGGGTTTTAAAAAATCTGACAATGTAAATTTCTGTGGTCGAGTTTGGGATGCAGTTGTCATGGAAATGGCGTGATGCTGGATAGACAGGAGATGACGACAAAGTCAAAACATGACCAGAAAACTTGACAATAGCAGCTAAAATTGCTGCTGTGAAAAACTATGCAAGCGATGACACTAAAAAAAGCAACCAATCACATTTTTTTGTTGTTTATGCATGCCATTTAGGGGCGGGTCTTGAAAAAGCTAACAACATAAATGTCAGTGGTCCAGTTTGGGATGCGGTCGCCATGGAAATGGTGTGATGCTGGACAGGAGATGATGATGCAGTCAAAACATAGCCAGAAATCTTGTCAAAAACAGCTAAAACTGCTGATGTGAAAAACGATGCAAGCGATGACACTAAAATTAGCCCACATAAAGCAACCAATCACAGTTTGTTATGTTTTTGCGTGTCATTTAGGGGCGGGTTTTGAAAAAGCTATAACGTAAATGTCAGTGGTCCAGTTGGGATGTGGTTGCCATGGAAACGGTGTGATGCTGGATGGACAGGAGATGACGACGCAGTCAAAACCTGGCCAGAAATCTTGGCAAAAGCAGCTAAAATTGCTGCTGTGAAAAACTATGCAAGTGATGACACTAAAAAAAAGCAACCAATCACATTTTTTTTTGTTTATGCATGCCATTTAGGGGCGGGTCTTGCAAAAGCTAACAACGTAAATGTCAGTGGTCCAGTTTGGGATGCGGTCGCCATGGAAACGGTGTGATGCTGGATGGACAGGAAATGACGACGCAGTCAAAACATGGCCAGAAATCTTGTCAAAAACAGCTAAAACTGCTGCTGTGAAAAAGGATGCAAGCGATGACACTAAAAATAGCCCAATGATTTATATATACCAATCATAGTTTTTGTTTTTGTGTGCCATTTAGAGGCGGGGTTTGAAAAAGCTGATAATGCAAGCAATGACAGTAAAAATAGCCCAGTCAGTGATTGACAAAAACAGCTAAAACTGCTGCTGTAAAAAAACAATGCAAGCGATGGCACTAAATAACACAGTGTTTGACATATAAAGCAACCAATCACAATTTATTATGTTTTTGTGTGTCATTTAGGGGCGGGTTTTAAAAAAGCTATTACGTAAACGTCAGTGGTCCAGTTGGGATGCGGTTGCCATGGAAACGGTGTGATGCTGGATGGACAGGAGATGACGACCCAGTCAAAACATAGCCAGAAATCTTGGCAAAAACAGCTAAAACTGCTGCTGTGAAAAACAATGCAAGCAATGACAGTAAAAATAGCCCCGTGATTGACATATAAAGCAAGCGATCACAGTTTTTGTTTCGTTTTTGCGTGCCATTTAGGGGCGAGTTTTAAAAAAAGCTGACAATGTAAATGTCAGTGGTCCAGTTTGGGATGTGGTTGCCATGGAAACGGTGTGATGCTGGATGGACAGGAGATGACAACGCAGTCAAAGCATGGCCAAAAAACTTGACGATAGCAGCTAAAACTTCTACTGTGAAAAAGGATGTAAGAGATAACACTAAAAATAGCCCAGTGATTGACACAAAAAGCAACCAATCATAGTTTGTTTTGTTTTTGCGTGCCATTTAGTGGCGAACATGACAAAGCTAACAACATAAATGTCAGTGGTCCAGTTTGGGATGCGGTTGCCATGGAAACGGTGTGATGCTGGATGGACAGGAGATGACGACCCAGTCAAAACATAGCCAAAAATCTTGTCAAAAACAGCTAAAACTGCTGCTGTGAAAAACTATGCAAGCAATGACAGTAAAAATAGCCCCGTGATTGACATATAAAGCAAGCGATCACAGTTTTTGTTTTGTTTTTGTGTGCCATTTAGGGGTGGGTTTTGAAAAAACTGATAACGTAAATGCCAGTGGTCCAGTTTGGGATGCGGTTGCCATGGAAACGGTGTGATGCTGGACAGGAGATAACGACGCAGTCAAAACATGGTCAAAAAAAACTTGACAAAAACAGCTAAAACTGCTGCTGTGAAAAAGCAATGGCACTAAAAACAAAAGCAACCAATCGCAGTTTGTTTTGTTTTGGTAGCGTAATATTCGTTTTGACTGTATTTCAGCTTATTACCATACCAGCTTTGAAGGCTATTATATGGCAGGAATTTTTAAATAAATAAATAAACAAAATCAAACATTTGATCAAATTCAGCTCTGTTTAAATTCTATAAAAGATATCCTGGGTCCAAAAGTTTGTACTGATAAAAGACATCGTCTCATGACGTTAAAGTCACAATGAAACGGAAATAAAGACAGACAGATCTTTTCATCCATATTGTGATGAATATCTAAGTTTAACACATTATCAAAAAATAAAAAGGCAATGAAAAAAAAAATTAAATAATTAATTCTAATTCAATTTAAATTAGTTTTGATTAAGCTAATTTCACAATAAGATATATAACATGCATTTAGAAAACAGATTTTTATGTCATGCCGGCTTTAAAAACACAGCAGACTAATAACAGTATTTATAGTCCAAAGAATGCAAAAATGCTGACTTTTTTGTGGTTTGAAATCACAATAGCAGAGTGAAAAACAACATAATGAAAGAAAAGGTAAAAAATGCCTGTTGATATTAAAATCCGATTTTTTTGTATTACTTAGCACAGATTATATCACAGATATACCATATTTCCCCCCCCCAAAAATGTGTTTTAGATGCATTTTATTATTACATTCAAAAAATAATGTAAAATACCAGCAAATAAAATGTTTACAAACTTTATAAACATGTTTTTTAGTTTCTCTCACTGCACAACAAATCCAGCATTCAGAACAGAACTAGAATGATAAATATAAGTATAAAACAGACATAAATCATAGCGTCATTCGTTATAAACAGCATTTATTATAAGCGCCAAGCCTAACTAATTTCTTTAAAGCAAAGTATGTGGAAAACGCAAGTTACCTAAACTCATAAACTTCCTCGTTCGGCACAAATCAACGTTTTGTGTGCACAACGTTAACTGCATTATATAAGCCGATGTAGAATATAAATCAAAGCACATTTAAGACGATTTAAGTGACTTATGTTCCAGAAAATACAAATAATATAACAGCATATACTTAGTTTCATCATTTACTCACCCTCAAGTTGTTCCAAACTCGTATGAGTTTCTTTCTTTGGTTGAACACATTGTCTTCCACAGTATTTTTTTTATCTGTTTTTATCTGTTTAGTCATGAACATTCTTCAAAATATCATCTTTGTGTTCCACACAAGGATGAAACTCATACAACTTGAGGATGAGCAAAATGATGACAGAACTGTAATTTTACGGTAGGTGTCTCTTTAAGAGTCTCAAACAACATCACAAAACAACTAAACCTCTCTCAGAGGCGCATCCAGCACCCGCTGAACTAGTAAACACGACTCGGATGGTTAATGAGTGTTGCGTCATACATCAGACGGTCATTTGTACACAAAAACCTCCTGTGATCATTTCAGTTACAAATCGCTTATCTAAAGCAGGCCGAGCGAAAGCAACAAAGACGCGAGACGACAGAAGAGAAGGATTAGTGTTCGCTTTCCACACGGGAAAAACAAATCCAGGCTCTCTCCTGCGGGATCTCGAGACTCCGTTACTGTAATGACTGAACGTAGAGGAAAAAAAACAGCGGCTCTGGACAATGCGATCCATTGAGAGCGGACGGAGACGGGTTGGAGCTGCACAAACCCGCATTGATTCGCCCGTCGCCCCTCTGAGCTTTACATAAGAGCGACGCTCGAAACGGCGACGCGCGGGACGGAGCTGACCCACAAACACAATTACACACACGCAACCGCCACAGAATACGCTTGTGCTCGCTCGCGTCACAGCGCCGGCGGACGCGTCTGTCAGTCATTAGGCTTTCACACACCACTGCAGATCTTAATGCACGTGGAAAAGTTTGGATCAAAAGCCTCAAACAAACATTAGAGTTTTTCCCAGAATCCTTCTAATGAAATCAAGGAGGCTCTTGACATTTGTGCTGCTCTTATGAAGAGAGGCTAAAGTTGATTAGTGTCTGATTATGCTGTAATTGTGCAAATCTATAGGGAGAGCGTGGCTCTGGAGGAAACGTGCTGCCATCTACAGGACACTCGGAGACGACACAAGAATAAAATACAACGGAGCCAAATGAATCACCAAACTAAACTAAAAATTTTGTGCGCATATTTAAAATAAAATCAAGTATTCTGTTTTATTTTAAATATATAAATATAAAAAAAAATAAATACAAAATAACAATAAAACCACATATTATTAAAATATAAAGAATTAATTAAATCATTATTATATTTTATAATAATAATAATTTATAATAATAATTAAATAATTTTAATTAAATAAAAAAAATTAAATAAGTATTAGAAAAACAAAAACTAGAAACATAAAATTAAAAATACTTTAGAACATATATTTAGAATAAAAAATAATTAAGTATTTTGTTTCGTTTATTTAAAATAAAACTATTTTTAAAATAAATAAATAAATAAATAGTTAGAAAATGATTCAAAGAAAATAATATAAAATAAAATATTTTGTGCAATAAAATAAAATCAAGTATTCTGTTTTATTTTAAACATAATAAAACCATATAATAATAAAATAAAAAGTATTTTGTTTTATTTTATTTAAAATAAAAAAAAACTTGAAAATAAATATTAGAAAACAAACTAGACAAAATAAAATGAAAAATAATTTAAAACCTATTTAGTATAAAATAAAATGAAGCATTTTGTTTTATTTTATTTAAAATAAAACTATTTCAAAATAAATAAATAAATAAATAAATAAATAAATAAATAATTAATACGCTGGAAAATGATTCATAGAAAATAAAATAAAAATTTACTGCACATATTTAAAATAAAATAAAATCAAGTACTGTTTTATTTCAAACACATAAGAACATAAATAATAGCAGATAACAATAAAACCATATATTAATAAAATAAAAAGTATGTAAAATAAATATTAGAAAACAAAAACTAGAAAAAATAAATTTAAAAATACTTTAAAATAATAATAAAATGAAGTATTTTGTTTTATTTTATTTAAAATAAAATCATTTTAAAATAAATAAATAAATAAATAAATAAATAAATAACAGTTAGAAAATGATTCATAGAAAATATAAAATATTAAAATAATAATAAATAATAATTTAGTGCATAAATTTATAATAAAATAAAATGAAGAATTTTGTTTTATTTTATTTAAAATAAAACTATTTTTAAAATAAATAAATAAATATAAATAGTTAGTTAGCTAATTAGTTCATGATTCATAGCAAATAAAAATGAGATTAAATAAATTAATTAATAAAATTAACTTCCTACTAACTTCCCCACAAACGTCCAGCAACTATTTCTGCAGCAAATTCCCAGCGGTTACAGTATCAAGCCAGTAAACACAACTGTAAACCAGATAATCAGATTGAAGCTCGCCGTTTTTTTGTGCATGATATGCATCAGACTGAAGTAGCGCACAATGACAGGATCAATAAACACACAATATGACAGAGCGCCCTCTACCTGTCTGTAGGTGCAGATGATGATTTCCCGCAGGTGGTAGTGCAGCGGCGTCATCGTCTCGCTGACGGAGTCCAACGCCATATCAACCTCACGCTTCATCCGATGACCATCAGGAAGCAACCGGACCAACTTCATCACCACCTACAACACACACAGACATAATATAGTGTAAATACATATGCACCTCTTATTAATTTAACAAAACAACTGGTGTGCTGAGAGAGCTGATATTGGTTTGGTTTGATATTGGTTTGACGTGAATAATAATAATTTAATAATAATAATAATAATAATAATAATAATAATAATAATAATAATAATAATAATAATAGTTACTATTAACAGTGAATATTAATTATAATAACAATGATGCGTAATTAAGTATTATTATTATTATTATTATTATTATTATTATTATTAAATAAGTAATATAATTAAGTAATATTAATAGTAATAATTACTATTAAATATTTTTAACAATAAAAATAATAGCAATAAAAATAATGACAATAATAATAATAATAATAATTATTATTATTATTAATTATTAAATAATAGTTATTAAATAATAATAATAGCATTNTAATAATAATAATAATAATAATAATTATTATTAATTATTAAATAATAGTTATTAAATAATAATAATAGCATTAATAATAGTATAACAGTTGCTATTAAATATTAATAATAAATATAATAATAATTATGCGTAAATAATAAGTATCATCATCGTTATTATTATTATTATTATTATTATTATTAAATTAAGTAATATTAATAGCAAAAATAATTACTATTAAATATTAATAATAATAAAAATAACAGTAATAACAATAATATAAATAACAACAACAATATTAATAATAATAATAATAATAATAACAATAATAATAATAATAATAATAATAATTATTATTATTATTATTAGCCTTTATTTAACCAGCAAGTCAATTAAAAACAAATTCTTCTTTACAACAACAGCCTGGCATATTACACACAGACAATTCATCAAAACATAACACAAAAAAGTATAATAAAAGTATAAAGTACTAAATATACAAAAATATATTACTAAAATTACTAAACGTATAAATAAAATATTATAACTTTTTTATAATAATATAATAAAATATAAAATAATTTAATAACAAATATTTTAATTACAGTACAAATATTATATATAAAATATTTAAGTGTTGTTGAATTTAATTATACATTTTGAATTGTATCATAAAGTACAAAAATAAATGGAAATTATTATTATTATTATTATTATTATTATTATTAATTATAAAAGCATAATATAAATACTATAATAAAAATATTTGTAAAATAGTTATTTTAAATTATAATAATTTTAATAAAACTATTCATTATAAAATATTTAATAATAATAATAATAATAATAATAATAATAATAATAATAATTCTTCTTCTTATTATTATTATTATTTAAAATATTTAATATAAATAGAAACATTTTTGAGTTTGATCTGCCCTACTTCTCCCACTATTTATAACATGTACAGGATCACTGAAGATCTTTCTTTAGGTTTTCAGCTTATTTTAGTGTTTCTAGGGCAGTTGATCCCTCAGGTCACTGTGGTCCTAAATCCACCCTGAGGTCAACATTGACTGCATGTGAATCTGTGCTTCGTTTACCAGAGTAATGTGTGAAATTACCCTGAGGAACTGAAATCACACAGAGCGAAAGATCACATGACGACGGGTCAAGAGCGGGTCAGAACAATCCGTATCAGAACGGGTCACATCCGAAACGCATGCGTCATTCAATGAATGTGGGTCAGAAATTAGACCTTTTTTACACACGCCATCAGTGTTTGTGTATCTCACAACTCATTCACGGACTGAATTAATTCAACTAATTAACTAATAGAGACACAGGACAAGATGGCTTACAATAATTATTCACAAAGAAATCTCAGATTTTCAGAGACAGCGTCTCTGATGCAATAAACCACGTTTCATGTTACAAAAACCCAGTGGAATCAGAAAAACCATAAACCACAGCTGGCAAAAGCGAAAACAGACACGGAGCGGCCAAACGGACTTCTGGGAAGGACAGGACAGGTCTTGTTTTTGGTTTCCAAAATCTAAACTGCTCAGACAAGAAACCATTGAAGATCTCAATGCTGACGTGTAGGAAAAAGAAACGCAGAAAACAGCCGAAATCACGCATGAAATGTAACATTTTCAATGACATTACTAATGCACTTTGATTTTCTGATGTTTGACATCTTTGGAAAATCCTAAATATAAACGCTTAAAGCAATTTATGAACTGAAGTATTCTTTCTATTCTCGTTTATAAAGAACAGTTTTATACAAAGTACCCTTTACTGTAATGCATAGGGTGTATATTGGAAAAGGAAAGGGGAAAACGCAGACGTGCATCACCTCAAACTCGCCCTTCGTGTATTTGGCATCAGGAACGCTTACGATTTCATCCTCACAAAACTCTGGAAAACCCTGTTAAACAAATAAAAAAAAATCTTAAATATAGAGAAATACTCAAATGCATCATAAACAAGTAAAAAACAATATCACAGTTCTACGTATTTATTATTACATATTAATATGGTCATTTTGTGCCATGCAAACATTCAAAGATCCATAATTTAAGAGTAGAAATACAAAAATAATTTCAGTAAAAATACAATGGGGTTCAAAAGTCTGAGAACCCTGGAGAGAATTATATACAATGTTAAATTAAATGAAATAATTAAAAACTTTTTATTACAAACTTGTTACAAAAAAAAAATAAATAAATAAATAAATTTTATAAAATAATTAAATAAATAATAGAAAATAACAATAAAACCATATATTAACAAAATAAAAAGTATTTTGTTTTATTTTATTTAAAATAAAATTATTTAAAATAAATATCAGCAAAATTAAAAATATTTAAAAAAGGAAATAATTTAGAACATATATTTAAAATAAAAAAGTATTTTGTTTTATTTTAATTAGAATAAAACTACTTTAACATAAATAAATAAATAAATAAATAAATAAATAAATAAATAGTTAGAAAATGAGTAATGATCATTAATATTAAATAAATAAATAAATTAATAAATTAATTAATAAATAAAGATAATGATTAACAATCAGCATCACAATTTGAGTGAAATGTGAAATATACTATACTTAAAAATAGTTTTATGGTGCTTTTTTGTCTCTTTGGAGCTTGATAATCATGGTGCCTTTGAAATATCTTTGTGTTCAACAAACAAATAAACTTAAATGCAAAATAAAATAAAATAAAATAAAATAACAATTTAGTGCACAGATTTAAAATAAAATAAAATATTCTGTTTTACTTTAAATATATAAACAATAAAATAAATAATAGAAAATAACAATAAAACCATATATTAATAAAATAAAAAGTATTTTGTTTTATTTTATTTAAAACAAAATTATTTAAAATAAATATTACAAAACAAAAAATATATTAAAAAAAATAATAATTTAGAACATAAAAAATAAAAAAAGTTTTGTTTTATTTTATTTTGTTTTATCATCACAATTTGAGTGAAATGTAAAATATACTATACTTAAAAATACTTTTATAGTGCTTTTTTGTCTCTTTGGAGCTTGATATTCAACAAACAAATAAACTTAAAAGTAAAATAAAATAAAATAAAATAAAATAAAATAATAATTATTATTGTTATTGTTATTGCCCAACTCTAAACTGCTAAAGACACTACTAAGACATGATGATATTAAGACATTATAAACATTAACATCATGATTTTCTGTAAAGCTACTGTACTTTAAATCCTACAAATGAGTTCATTTTCAGTGTCGTCTCATAGTTTTAAATCTCTGTGTATAATTTCTGTATTGTGAGATTGAGACGTACGTTGAAGTGCCAGAGCGTGAGCGCAGCGATCACCATGGCCGTGGTCGTCCGGCCTTTACCGTTAGAGCAGTTAAAGACGAACGCAGAGAGTGAATCTTCAGCGAGACAAGATTTCATCGCCTCCAGGAGCCTGTCGAAACCCTGAACACACACACACACACACAGAACATTATCAATGTGACCAAATGAAAGTGATAAAGCCGACTGAGATAAATCACTTCACAAACACATTCATGAGACTCTATAAAACACACAAGAGAAAGATAATGAAACTGTCAGACTGAACCACAATAAAACCAGGTTTTCATTCAGAATAATAGAAGTGAAGTCTATTACAGCAATAGTTCACCCACTGATGACAATGCTGTCAGATTTACCCATCATGTCATTCCTTATGACTTCTGGAGAACACAAAGAGAGAAATCTGGAGCTCAGATGACACAAGTGAGAACCAGTGAAACCTGACACGACCTCTCAAGGTAGAATGTTTTTTTTTTCCATCTACATCTTATTAATTTTAACTTATTTAATTATATTTTAATATCTTTTGGTGAATAGTGAATTTTAATCGTCTTCAGAAGACTTCAAAAATAATTGCATGTGTGATACGGACTACTTGAAAATACTTTTATGCTTTTTTTTTTTTTTTTTTTGAAGTGTGATAATCACAGTTTCTTAAAATAAATGAATAAATAAATGATAGAAAAAATGAAACTTAAATAAAACAAAATAAACAAATCAAAATAAAATAGTTGATGACATTTCTAGGTGAACTATAAAATAAAATAAAACTAAATATAAAACTAAATAAAACTAAATATATAATAAAACAAAACTAAAAAAAATAAAATAAAATAACCTGAGGGTTAGTTGATCTAGTTCTGGGTGAGCCATAAATAAATAAACAAAACAAAACAACCTGAGGGTCAGTTCATGACATTTCTGGGTGAACTATAAAAAAAAAATAAATAA
>JAHKKF010511834.1:0-29330 GCA_019740295.1 Labeo calbasu
GAGTTATTGTGGTAATACATTATTATTCACTGGTAATACATTTTTTTTTAAACGTGTTAAATTTAGGGTTGGACGGGGTAGGAAATTTCCAAAACTTTTTGGAAAATATTTGGGATTTTTTTTTTTTTTTGGAAGCTTTCTGAAAATATTGGTCGTTTTTAGAAACTTTTTGAATGTTTTGCAACCCTAAATACAGGGCTCTACGCTAACCTAAAAAATTTAAGAGCACGGTCAAAGTTTCAGGAGCACCTTCTAATCAATAATCAGAAAATCTGATCCAAAATTTGCCTTCCCATTACAAGGTGATATTTGACTCCTTAAAGAGATTTACAGGGGAATTTTGCTTTTACCTTCGTAACAGCATTTTCTTATCTTTTATGTTGAAATTTTAAAACCATATATATTTTATAAGCTTTTCAAAATTTCTAATTAAAACCAAAAAGTTACCAATCAAATGAAGTCGGTATTAACTAAATTAATTTGTACTACAGAGGTGGCACAGAACAACACAAAAGTGGCTTGTAGGTGTATTTTCATGTGTTTAATGGGGCTCAGAGGTGGCATGAGTGCAATGAGTGCAATTCATTTTTTTCAAATATACAATTTTGAATATAAAAATATTAAATTATTTAAATAACTGAAAAGGTACTTTGAAAATGAAACTAAAACCGCCTGTAGGTGGCAGCAAGTCACTGATTTAATTACTGAATCATTCGTTCATTCGATTTGTTTGAACGGCTGATTCATTCAGGAATAAAACAAGTGACTTTAATAGTTTCTTAAAGGTTTATGCAGTTTTTGCTTATTAAAATACTTGATGACTGCTTGCGTTTAATTTTTATATGAATATTTAGAATAGAACTCCATTCAATAGCAAGTTTCAGTAAAATTAGCATCCGCTACTGAGAATCTGGTAATTCTACTGACAGCCTGTATTTGCTGCTATGAAGCTCATAATAAACAGCTCATGAAAGCGCTTTTATGCTCTCAGTGTAGTATGCAGTCACATTGACCCCATGATCTGTCCACACTAAATTTAGTTGCTCATCATAATAGCTTTAAAGCCTCTCTTCAACAGTAATGCGGTGAGCCACGTATCAGAGGTTTTGTGAAATGTTCTGCTCCATATACGATTTAAAGGTCTCAGAGAGAACAGCTCAGTGTTTCCTTACAGGACTGTGTTTCGCAGCCGGGCATGAACCTTACAAATTGGCATTTTCAACAATGCCTTCTGAAAGTGCACACAAAAGTAACGGTTCTTGAGTCTTTTCAAGTCATGTATTAACTTTTGGTTCAGCGAGTCCCATAACTCAGTACCTGCTAATTCAATTAGTGCGGTTCTCAACAATGAGAACTTTCAACTTGCAAACCTTGAACCTGTCTTTATATTTAAAAATGTATTTTTATATTTGCCAAAAAATTAATAAATTGTCAAGTTTGCCTGTGTCGGATAATGGATAACATTATTTTAGTGACAGGCAACAGCGGTGTTGAAGATTTGTGATGCACAAATCAATCTTTACATCTTAATCTCAAAGCTCATCCAAAATATAAAGTTGTTTTGCCTCGCGGCTGTTGATTCAGAAGTGTCACTGTTAAATATCAGTGCAGGAAGTGCTGCAATGTCAAACAGACTCTTGTGTCGTTCATGCAATGCTCTTCTCTATTGCAGCCCCTGAACAAAAAGAAGAAAGAGAAGGAACGCTGCACAGCGCTGCAGGACAAGCTGCAGGAAGAGGAGAAGAAACAGCTGGAGCATGTGCAGAGAGTTCTGCACCGCCTCAAACTGGAGAAAGACAACTGGTTACTTGCCAGTGAGTCCTCAGATAAATCTCTCAGAATCTCTCCAGTGCTCAAAGGCTCTTCGCGTCTCACTCACCCCCGTATTCTCTCTGTTCTCAGAATCCACTAAGAATGAAACCATCACTAAGTTCCTGCAGCTCTGCATCTTCCCCCGCTGCGTCTTCTCAGCCATTGATGCCGTTTACTGCGCTCGCTTCGTGGAGCTGGTGCACCAGCAGAAGACGCCCAACTTCTGCACCCTGCTCTGCTACGACAGAGTGAGTTCATTGCAGTATGCTGAACCAGTACATGCACCTTCAACAAATAGGATACAAAATAGTGTCTCCTCGTCTTTTTTTCCCTCTGGAACAGTAAAAAAGCACAAAACCCCATGTTCTTTAGAATGAGAACCATTTATCTATCATAAATGTGATATGAAACCTATCTAGTCTTAAATTACTTAATATCATAACATGACATTGTTGAATTTGAGTTCATTGTAGAATTTTTTAATTCCTAAAAAAGGGTTCTTACAAGGTGCTTGAAGTACTTGCATTTGACTTTTTGAAATGTAAGGCCTGAAAAACCCTTGAAAACATCAATATTCCTGAAGATACTTGAAAAGTGCTTGAATTGTTGAAAGGCTATGTATCTATAAAGTAGGCGTTTAGTTTTTTTTCAATAAGCGCACATCTTTTCACGCAATTAAAAATTTTTGGTAAGCTATTAGTAATACTGACAATGTCGTGTAAACATGGCTGAAGACGCAAAAAGAGGAGCAGATGAATCAAAGTAATTGAGCCATTTGCACTGGAACTGCTCCAGTTGATTCAAACTCATGACTCATTCATTTCAAGTGATTCTCTGGCAACAAGTGATTCGCTGGCAAAAACAAATCAAATTAAAAGGCTCCTTTTATTTTTTTAATTTTGACATTTGCTTGTAATGACTTGTAAAAAGCACATAGTGATGGGTGAAACAGAGCTTTTCGAAACTGTGAATCACTTAAACGATTCAGTGTTTTGAAGTGCTCCAATGTGAAATCTGAATTTGTTTCAGATCAGACTTTAAATTTGCACATTGCGAATCTATTGATTTAGATTGCGACTTCAGAGTGGGTTGAACTTAATCAGTACTTTGCGTATCGCAAATTCAGATCGGGATTTCGGAGTGCATATCGCAAATCATCGTTTGTGAACCATTTTGCAAATTGAATGTTTCAAATCGAATGATTCCTGATACGTCATTTGAAGTCCCGATCTAAATCAAATAATTTGCGGTATGCAAAGTTCTGATAAAATCGGTGTGGGTTCACAAATCAGTTTGGCATGTATGGCGAATCGTTTGTTTCATATCAGGATTTCGGAGCAAAATTTGAATCTCTTTTTCTGATTAATTTTTTTTCTTAAACCGTGCAAAAAATATCAAACCATTAAGGCAGTACAATTCCAAAAAACAAAAAAAAGAAATACACTTGCAAATCCTTTCAGAAAATTAACCATGGTTTTACTATAGTAAAAGTGTAGTGTACTTTGTAATACTTTAGTATATTTTTGTTTTTCCGTGTATCTTTTTTTTAAATTTGAAAGAGAAGACAATGTTGTAAATGAGAGCTCTGATTGAAGTCCCGAAAAAAAGTTTTTCATTTTACAGTATCTGTACAAACCCTGAAAAAACTATAGTAGCGTCACGTTGTGGACAACCCTCGTACCATATAAATGTGACATTATGAAAAGGAAAAAAAACAAAAAACTTAATACTAACTTAACTCAGAATATGAAATATTAATGGAAATAATTGAATTCAACATTCTCATTTTCATTTGTCATTTGACTATTTTTTGGACCCTATGATTTCCGCAAAAACGGAATTTACTATATAACGCGGAATGTCACGGAATTTGTCAAAATTTGAATGAATTAATCAAAAGTAGGTCATTACATTTGAATCAAACCACAATATGGACTAGTATCTGTGAATATTACGCCGCAAAAATACCATTTAAATGTGAATCCTGCATGTTCTGCGTGTCTCTGTTTTAATGAATGCAGCAGACGAGCGGTTTCGTTTACTACACACACTGAAGCAAGCGTGACTCGGTGATTTCAGCATTTGACCGTTCCATTTTAGGAAAACTAGCGTTATATCATATACACACAGAAATGTAAGGGCAAACACGGCAACCCGTCAAAATAAAAGTCTGGTTTAACTTGAAGACATTGTGCCAGAAATATATTACTGCTACTACTAAAATGAAACAAACATTTATTTTTTTAGGGTATAATCGCACAACATTTCTTTATTGTTTTAATTTTAATGGTAAATTCTCCTTTGTTTGCCAAAAAAAAAAAAAAAACTGGGAAACTGGTTATAAATAATTAAAGCAAAATTTGTTCCAAACTATTTAGTCCCTGTTGAGTGACAACATAAGTTAGGCTCAATCTGCAGTCCTGTGATCATTCGGGTGTATTTTAATTTGTTTGGAACCTTTATTCCAGACTTTTTGTTTGTTTATAATGTTAATTGCTAAAAAATAATGAAATCAACAAATCAGGTTTTTAAATTGCGCTCTGATTATGTCTCAGATTTCAGCAACAAGTTTGCAAAAATTAGCAAATCTCATTTTATGTAGGAGTTTCAGTCCCTCTTTGCTAATCTCTTGATGGAAAGTGCTATCGCAGGGCTTTTAATGGCTTGTTTGCCTTGTTTATGTGCCAGTGGCTATAGTCAAAGAGCCACAAGCTTATCTAGGATTCTGTTTGTTAATGTGTTGCTCTTTTGCGCTTTTATCTGAACGTTTGAAGTATTTCCATTATGTTGATTGGAGAATTGCGGGGTCTGTGTTTTAATGATGGCAGTAGTTCTCTCTCAGCCTACTCAACCTGTGTTTCTATCCACGCTCCTCTAGGTGTTCTCTGATATCATCTATACGGTAGCGAGCTGCACGGAGAACGAGTCGCGCCGCTACGGGCGTTTTCTGTGCTGCATGTTGGAGACTGTGACTCGATGGCACAGCGACAGAGCCATCTATGAGAAGGTATGGTGTGCTTTCACCACTAAAGCTCGGTTTAGACTCCGGTTAAATTATTCTGTCAGCGCCGTCTCCAGCGCGTTCTAGTCACGACTAAATTGGTATCTGTGAAAACGAGTTGGCAGTGCGTCCCTTCCCTGAAGGATCAGTGTTTAAATCTTCATTAGGAGCAAACTGATCTTTAAAGTTCAGTCATCTTCCATTTTAACATGTCTAATAGACTTTTATTACGTAACCAGCTGAAATCGTTTCTTCCTATATACTTTGAGGTTTTAGGTTAAACATGGCTGGTGTTATTTGTCTTGTCTGATTTGTTTCTGGATTCTTCACTAGGAGTGTGGCAATTATCCTGGGTTCCTGACTATTTTCCGAGCCAGTGGTTTTGACGGAGGGAACAAAGCAGATCAGCTGGACTATGAGAATTTCCGGCATGTTGTCCACAAATGGCATTACAAGTTGACTAAAGTTAGTATTGAACTCCTGGGAAAACGGAAAAGAACTGAGTGATTCAAAATTTTGAACTATTCAGCTATCTTGACAATATGTATTTAATAGAATTATAATTGATGATTATTGTAAATGATAGTAGTTATAAATGATTGAGAGTATATATCTTACATATATTTTGATTGCCTTTGAAATGAGATGATAAAGTAATCAAATTAATCACAAATTAATTGCACATCAGTTTTTGCTGAGAAAGTACCCCCCAAAAGATCATTTAAGACATTTAGAACTTACAAAGCAGTAGCTTTCAACGTAAATCTTTAGATTCAGCATTAAATAAATAAACACGTACATACATGAATGATTTTTAAAGAATTACCTGGCAGTAGGTGGTGGCAAGTCACTGTCTTATGTGAGGCATTCAGTTGTTCGTTCAGCCGATTAATTCAAATGGCTGCTTCATTCGTGAACAAAGCAAATGACTGGTTTGCAGCTCTTTAAGAACAGGTCACTAAATCATTGGCTTACTTAAATTGTTAAAAACTGCAGATTAATTCAGTAATTACTGCTCCGTTGCTTGGAAACGCAACAGTTCTGCGGTAGAGAACTATTTCCGTTTGCAAAATTGAGCAAAACGGGCAATATTGACAATTATTTTGTCTAAAATTCAACACGTTATTAATTTGATGCTTTATGCAATTGTTCAGTGAACAAGATCACATTTGCAATCATGCAGATATTCTAATAGGTCAGTGGTTCTCAACTCCAGTCCTTAGGGCCCACTTCTCTGCACATTTTGTATATCTCCCTCATTTAACTCACCTGATTCAGATCATCAGCTCGTTAGGAGAAACATCCATGAACTGAACTGAGTGTGTCAGGTTCAGAAACATACAAAATGTGCAGAGCAGTGGGCCCCGAGCACTGGAGTTGAGAACCACTGTAATAGGCTACATGACGCAGTCTGTCATTCTCCTGCGTCACATTCATCAGCAACTGCATGCAGCAGGGTTTAATTAAATTGACAGCACTTCCTCCAGATCAGAATTTTGTACATTTTGAAGTTAAATTCTTTAGTAACACTTTAGAATAGGGAACACTTATTCACTAGTAACTACGATTTTTCCCTCAATCAGTTCCTAATTTGCTGCTTGTTAGTAGTTAGTAAGGTAGCGGTTAAGTTTAGGTATTGGGTAGGATTAGGGATGTAGAATAAGGTCATGCAGAATAAGGCATTAATATGTGCTTAATTAGTACTAATAAATGGCTAATATTCTAGTAATATGCATGCTAATAAGCATCTAGTTAAGAAACCGTAAAATAAAGTGTTACCAATTTTTCTAATGCACTTGAAGAGTTCAAAATTAAGAGCCCTAGCCCTCGTTCTTAATTAAGAAAACTTGAGTCAGAAAAAAAAAAAGCCAGTGAATTGACTTGTACCTGAGCTTTAAAGATGACTCGACTCTCCTTGTCGTTGTGCTATACTGACTCTGGATGTCTAAATTACATCCACACTGGTGCTTTAGAAGCCAAACAAATTATAATATAATAGTAATAATAATAATAACAATAACACTTTTATATGATTTTTATTCCTGTGACAGTAATAGCTGTATATTGCACTGTAAAATAAATGAAAATGAATATTTCAAAGGTACATTATTTTTGCTTTACACTACAGCATGGAAATTACAATACTATTCTCATTTCTACATTTAAAAGAGATATTTTGAATTTGAAATGCAGTAACGTTACCCATTTAAACTGCTAGCTGTCAGCAATTCATGCTGCACTTTTCAAGCTTCACTTTTGACGGAAACAGCAGTAGAGCTTTTTTTTTGAAGCAAAACTCCAGCTTCAGTGAAAACAGGCATCTCACTACAAATCTAGTGAAATACTGGGTAACACTTTATTTTAAGGTGTCCATAATACAGAGTAATTTCCTAATTAAGTACTTAGTAGTAGCTATTGTTACACATATGCAACAGGCCGAGTCTGTTACACAGCTACTTGTACACTTAAGTACAATCTTGATACACCTTATTTTAAGTAGCTCATGTCTGTGTACTTACATTTTTAATTACTTTGTATAAAATGTGCAACACATATGTAACAATCTTTTGGTTGCATATGTAGCTGTGTAACAGACTCAGTCTGTTGCATATGTGTAACAGTAGCTGCCTATTACATCTACATAATTACAAACTGTAATTACAAGCTGTTCCATAACTTAGTTACATGGTAAGTACATTTGTTTCATGTAAGTACAACAGCTACTACTAAGTACTTAATTAGGTAATTACTCTGTATTATGACATCTTAAAATAGTGTTACCAAATACGATAATGATCTGCCACGAAAATAAAGCATAACTGGTAGCCGTTGCATTCTTAAACATGCGCTAAACTCACAGCACATGCAGTAAACGAGTTCACTGCATTCATGCACTGTGAACGGAGCCATTCTGAGGCGCAGGAACCATTGGATCACGAGCTGATCGCCTGAACAAAGTGCGTGCTTCCCTTTGAAATGTGCAGCAAAAACAGACTTGATGAAGGGATTAAGCCATATTGTGCTTTCGTTAGTTCATTGAGTTTGTTTTACAGATACTATGCCAAAGTATAATGGTCCAAAACACAGCTTTATAAAGACCTTTTATGTTAGAATATTGTAAAAATCAACCGTTTTTCCCCGAAAGACCTATATCATTTCATATCATCATGTGACCACAATAGTATTTCACAATACCACAATACTGATAATATCGCTACATCCCTATGTTGTAGTCATTGCCTAGCAGTTTGTGTTGTGCCTTTAATATTTTGAGTCAAATGTGAAATGAACTCTGACAAACTCTGTGGTTCCCATTTAATGTGATTTAATGTTCCTGTCATTTCAGACTACTTATATAAGGCTTTGTGTTTTGTATAAATGTGACTTTTTGTTAGCGCCTCGTGTACAGAAAAACCTCTGCTTCTTTCCTCAGGCGTCAGTTCACTGTCTCGAGACGGGCGAGTACACCCACATCCGCAACATCCTGATCGTGCTCACCAAAATCCTACCCTGGTACCCCAAGGTGCTGAACCTGGGCCAGGCTCTGGAGTGCCGCGTTCACAAGATCTGCCAGGAAGAGAAAGAGAAGAGGCCCGATCTCTATGCGTTAGCCATGGGGTAACTGAGCCGAGAGCCGGCTGGCCTCAGCATTCTGAAGTGCTTTCACCACACTGGTTTAGAGGGTCCAGTCTTATCTTTCACTTTCAGGAGTCTAGCTGGTGGTAGTGTAGTGTTTTCCACATTTTAATTGTGCCTGCTATGTTTTAAGATTATAAATATGAAGACTACGGCAGAGCCTAGAACTAAATGCTGAAATGTGGCCCACAATTTGTCTCTCTGAATCCAATAGCCAATTTTTTACTCGTTTAACTTTTTTTTTTTTTTTTTTCCCAGTTCAGCTAGATTCTCTGCCATTTTAAATTTTCCATCCCATAGCTTTCATTAGATCATCCCCCAAATTTGTGAAAGTTGATCAGTGGGTTTACCAAACCGTTTGCTTGTAACACATTATCATATTTGATCAAACACACGGGTGAATCTGCATCTTTGCAAGGCTTTTATGTAGACATGAAATTAGCTCGAAACTTGATTGAAACTTTCTCACAACCCCACTATTAATCACCTTCAGTCCAATCCCTACAGAGGTCTTTTTTCTTTTACCCAGTTTGCAAGCAAGACCTTAAAGTTGCAGATGAATTCTTGAATTTCTGCACGAAAGAAAGAAATATCTTTAAATATCTCTCTACGCAAACCTGTGGCACACGTCATACTAGGGCTGCACAAACAATTGTTATTTTACTGATCACGATTTCTGCTTCTATTGATTTATTAATTGTCTGTAATATTTGCCCGATGGTTATTTATCCTGGAAACGTTTCAATTTAATTTCCTTTAATTTAATTCAAGCCTCCACAAGCTTTTATGTGTACGGTTGCCAGATGTCAAGAGTTTAAATCCCCCAATCAGAGCGTTTTTTTTTTTTGTTTTTTTTTCTCTTAAATCAATACGATTTCTGCCGAGTGGTTCACTTAATCTTCCCATTCTGGCAAACATGAGTACGCGCGCTCTCTCTTACACCACAGAAAAAGCACTGATGAGCTGAAAATGCTAGAGTTCGAGGATTGGCTATCTATTGAGATATTCTGCACAAATTAAAGTGTAATTCTTTCACACAGTTGTTTGCTGTGACTAAATCTGCGATTAAATCGTGCAAGTTGACATGCTCTTAATTTGTGCTTATGTAAAAGTTCAATAATTTGATTAAAAAAAAGGTTAAAAAAAATTAGTGAAAATAATTGTGAATATGTTCTTGCGCAAAATAGTGCTTAACAGTCCAACCGTTGTCGTGCAGCCCTATGTCATGCATGTATGCAAAGTATTTGCACATCTTTGCCATAGTGCAGTAGAAATCTGGTTACTGTGTCTTCCTGTATTTGCTCAGCCTTAAACCGCTTTTCCTAACTGTACCGTTAGGGGTGCTGTGACCAAATAAATCCACTCAGCCTTACAATGTGCAAGCACAAGTAGGCTTAAAACTACTGAATAATTGCAGAAATAAATCATTAATGAGGGAAGTCCCCGTACGCCAACCATCAGCTGTTCTTTAACTATCAGCAGGGAGTTTCTGGGCGTCTCTCTTGGCAGAGGTTAGCCACATTAAGGCAGATTTATTCGTTGCTCTTTTCTGCCGGTTTTAGCATGCGCTCCGCAGTGGGATTGATTAAATGTGTCGGACTGGTGCTGTTGAAGACGGTCAGGAGTGGCTGGTCATCTCGGGCGCATGTGAAGGGATGGTGTTTGTTGGAGCGGGGGACTCGAAGGCTCATAATTCAGTGCAGTCGTTCAGCCAAAATTGCAAGAGAAGGTTTGGCCTCTTAAAGAGCCTCTTCATTGCTGCTTAATGAACATTCGGCTATTGGACTTTGCCGACCGGAAGGTCTTTGTTGTTTCACGATAACGCGATCTTTATCAGTTATCAGCTGTAATGGGCTGTTTTGCTTCACTGGAGCTAGAATTAGTGACAAAGACTTGATCGTGCCCCACTGATTCCCAAGGGCAGCCGCTGTTCTCCTGAATGACACGGCAGCTCTGTTAACAAAAGCTAGTGAAGATGCCTTGCTGTCTGCTCCCTACATAGACAGCTACATTTAAGGCAGTATCCTAAAATAGGAGTAACCAATTTAAAATAGTGTAGGACACACATTCTTGTATGAAGCACATGAGAGAATTAACTCTGACTCCAGCAGAGTTTGATGTTGCTGAGCTAATGACATGAAACATGCAAAGTTTTATGTTATTAATCTTTTGTAATCTACATTTACCATCTGCCATCTTTAAATAAGCTTGTTAGGTGACAATGTTACGGTCTACCTTCTGGACTAGACCTAACACTGAGAACATACTACTTTTCAAAAGTTTTTGGTCAGTAAGATTTTTTATTATTATTTTTTTTTAAATAAGGACACATTAAATACATCAAGTGTGACAGTAAAGATTTTGACATTAGTTTTAAAAAAAAACATACAGCATTTCAAATAAATACTGTTCTTTTTAACTTAAAAAAATAATATTTGGCATTACTGCTGTTTTTAACATTGATAATAATCAGAAATCAAATCAGCGTGTTATTATGATTTCTGAAGGTGATGATGCTGAAAATTCAGCTTTGAATAAGTAGGGCCCTATGAAATCAGTTTTATTTTTTTTCCCAAATTCTGTTTTTTTCTGTTTTAATTCTTCTGGACTCCTTTTAAATGGTTAAATTAATTTATTAATCAAAAAACATCTCTGATTAATTAAAGTCATGAAACATATACAATTTAACATCAATTTACTAAGAGTTTAACAAAAATTGTTTTGTGGCCTGTTAATTTTTTTCCCTCATCTTATGTTTTATTGCTATTGTTTTAGCATGTCTGATTATTTGAATGCATGAAAACAACTTTTCATGCATAAAATTGTTTTTCAAAACAGTTTACTCTTACAATAGCCTTACGAAATGCCCCACCCGTTTTTAATTAATGAAAATTAAACACATTTTATTTTTTGACAAAGGGGATTTATTATTAAAATTAAAACATGTAAGAAATATTGTCTAATTCTTTAAAAATAAAGTTTTAATATTTTTTTTTATTATTTTTGTCCTCAAGTTAACCGAGCTTTTATTTTGACGGGTTGTCGTGAATTCCTTTAAACTTCTGTGTGTATGATCGTGTATGATATGATGCTAGTTTTACTCAAATGAAATGGCAAAATATGATTCTATATGATGGCCCCTAAATAAGTTACATTTCAAAATGTTTAATAGAAAATTTATTTACAATTGTAAAAATAATTCTCACTACTTTTACTGTATTTTTAATCAAATAGATTCAGCCTTCGTGAGCAGGAAAAAAAACCTTACTGACTCCAAACTTTTGAGCAAAAGTGTATATTGGATTAAAATAGTTTTGTTTTGTTGGAGAAGGTCACAAAGTTTAGAGAAAATGTGCAAGTGCTTGTAATTTGATTAGACGTCCAATCATAATGAGGAACTGATTTCTTTTTAAATTGGCGTTTCTTCCTTCGCAGAATTGGTAATAACTGTTGACATGTAATTGTTGCGTTCATGCCACCAGTGGGATTTCTCAGCACACCTCATCTTATTGGGCAGACGTGGGCCCTGTTCTTTGTGTTTCTCTGTAGACACGTGGAATCAACAAGAAATGAAAGGGGGAAATCAGACCTTGTGTTCAGCCTCTCTAAAATATGGCAATCTAGTTACGTTAATATTGTCATAAAAGCTGGCCTCGACGAACACAACCCCTCTTGAGGATTTCTTTTTGAATCCATCCATTTTTGAGTGATTTTAAGCATTACTCTTCGTATTACCATCTGCCGTGATTTTAACCATGTGTGTGACTTGCAGCTACTCTGGCCAATTGAAAGGCAGGAAAGTGCACATGGTGCCTGAAAATGAGTTCCACCATAAGGAGCAGCCAGTGCGCAGCGCCACGCCTGGCACTCTGCAGAACGGACCTGGCAACGCGGGCAAGCCTGCCGCCACTGCCGCTGCCAGCGCTGGCAAAGCCGAGGAGGGGGCCGTCGAGGACTCAGGTGACTTTATTTGAATAATTTTCCTGTTTTTGTCTGCGAAGCTTCAGGAATTGATTTGGTAGCATCTGGACTTGTTTGTCCATTTATTGAGAACGTCTTGACACTCATTTAAAATGAAACGTGTCGCCGTGGCGTACAACGCTCGCTGTGGGAATTGCCACCCTGAGGGAGTTAATTGCAATTACTATGTGAATTGGGGTAAAACTGCAGCGGATATTAGAACAGAAATGCCTCGCGCAGACCCATTAACGCAGAAACAAGTACACCAGCAGGACTGATCACAACAGAATATGACTCCAGGCTCCTCAGGATGGATTCGGTCCATCACACGGCTCTAGCAGCTACAGTCAGACCTTCACTTATCTTGTGGGATTGCACTAAACATGTTAAAACTCGTGTTCATTTTGAATCTACTGATTTTCGATTACTTGATCGCATCATGAGTATCACTGAGGTGTCACAAATAAAACAGGAGCTCAGAGGCGAGTGTCATCGTGACCAAGCATATGCTTGCAGAACTAGGAGATTAAGTTGTTTTGAAGAACAGGCTAAAGTTGGTTTTCGAAAAAATTAAGAAATCCCACTACCGCTCAGAATTTTGCGATTGGTAGTATATAGAAATGGTTTTGAAGGAAGTCTCTAATGCTTAACAAGACTGCATGTATTTGATCAAAAAATAGTCAAATGAGTTATTTTGTCAAATAAAATTACAAGTTAAAATAATTGTTTATTGTGTGAATCTGTTAAAATGTAATTGATTGCTGTGATCAAAGCTGAATTTTCAGCATCATTACTCCAGTTTTCATTGTCACATGATCCTTCAGAAATCATTCTGATATGCTGCTCAAAGAAACATTGATTATTACCAGTGTTGAGAACCATTGTGCTGCTGAATAGAAAGTCTAAGTTTACATACACCTGCAGAATCTAAAAAATGTTAATTATTTTATCAAAATAAGTGGGATCATACAAAATGCATGTTATTTTTTTTTTTTTTATTTAGTACTGTCCTGAATAAGATATTTCACATGAAAGATGTTTACATATACTCCACAAGAGAAAATACTAGTTGAATTTACAAAATTACCCCGTTCCAAAGTTGACATGCACTTGACTGTGATTTTGATATCTATCTTTTCACACTGAGGACAACTGAGGGACTCATGTCTGTAACATGCAACTATTACAGAAGGTTCAGACACTCATTGATTCTCCAGAAGGGAAAACAATGCATTAAGTGCTGGGATGAAACTTTTTGAATTTGAAGATTCAAAAAGATTTGAAGAGTAAATTTAGCTTATTTTGTCTTTTGGGAAACATGTAAGTATCTTCTGCAGTTTCTGAAGGGCAGTACTTAAAAAATAAATAAATAAATAAATAAATAAATAAAAAAAAATGTACACATCTTCGTTCTGTTCATATGTTTACACCCCTGGCTCTTAATGCATTGTTTTTCCTTCTGGAGCATCAGTGAACTTTTGAACCTTCTGTAATAGTTGCATATGAGTCTCTCAGTTTGTCCTCAGTGTGAAAAGATGGATCTCAAAAACATACAGTCATTGTTGGAAAGAGTTCAAATACACAAAAATGCTAAAAAGAAACAACAACAAAGAATTTGTGGAACCTGAAGGATTTTTCACACAGCTGTGGATCATTCAGGTAACAACAGCGTTATTTTTATCAATGTAACTATTATTTTCTTTTGTGCACTATATGTAAATGTCTTTTATGTGAAATATCATATTCAGGACAGTACTAAATGGAAATATTATGCATTTTGTGTAGTCCCTCTTATTTTGGTAAAATTTCAGATTCTGCAAGGTGTATGTAAACTCTTGACTTGAACTGTATATAGAAATCTCATAACCTTAAAAAATGTCTTTACTGACACTTTTGACTAGTTAACAGGAGAAAAAGCGTACAGACTCAAAACATCTGAACGGTAGTGCATATCCACTTTAAGGAAAGGCCTGAGTTAAGTCACGCCTGGATTTCCTGGAAGCAGCGTGACAACCTTTTAGAAGACAATTTTGGGAAACCACTGTGTTTGGCACTCAAACGAAATCCACTAAAAACCACATGCGGCTCAATACCCAAGTAACAACACCTCTGTTGTGAGACATGGTGTTGCTCAGAGTTTTTGTTGCATTTCAGCAGGTGTAAGTAGCCTTGACTGCAGCATGATACTGTGGAGAGGTGAAATCCCCCATCATCAGGTCAATTCTCCCTCACATTAGTAGCAGCGATATTAATTTCTCTGAGCATAATTTGCTAAAATGGGCACCAAGCACTAACAAAGTGCTGTTTAAAAATCTAAAAATCCTGTCTTTTGGAGTCAAATCATTAGCAGTTGAATGAGCAGATATTTTAGCATACGCTTTTTTTGTGAAATGACCGTTGTGGCACCTCTTTTTTTTTTTCTTTTCCCCCTTGAATCTCAAAGGACATTTTCGGGAGTGTTTAAATAATTTACTTTCTGTGAAGCACAATCTGTGTTTCATTCACTTTTAATGAGCTTTCAATGGCACATGAAGGATGCTTGCAATTTCCCAGCATGCTTAATAGCTGTATATATTTAAATCAAGAGCATATGCCATAACTCCTTCACTGTGTCACCAAACGGAGGAGCTTTGGCATTATTCCACTTCATCAGGAAGTGCTGTCATGCCATAGTTTGTCTCATTTGGTAGGCATGTACAAAATAATGACGTCCGTGTCGGCTTGGTCTATTTGCAGATAAATCCAAGGACAAATCTCAGGCGGCTCAGAAAACTGCCAGCAAAAACAGCACCGCAGCCAATAAAGTGAGCAGCAGCAACGGAAGCAGCACGCCAAACAGGTACCGCACACAAGGCCCGACTCTCGGCGCGGCGCAGCGCAGGCTCAGGCTCGCCGAATGATGTACTGCTCTCATCTCTTATATAATGTCATTAAAAGTTGAAGCCCTGGGGTGAGAAAGTTTAGCAGGGGCTTATTATTTCAAACTACTCGCCAAATAAATCAATCCTTTATCAAAGTCTACCTTCCTTATGAACTGTGTAATCAAATTGAACAGTGTTCCAGGCAAGAATCCTCTTACAATTCTATTAAAGTGAGCAATTGCGGAGAGAAATGTCTTGAAAGGAACCATCTCTGAAAGGCATGGCTGTTACAACACACAATTGCACGATGGCCCATCAAATTGGCTGTGTAAAACATCATTTCGAAAGAAATACTTCAATGGGAGAGCGGCGAAGAAAGGTCCCCATTAATTTCCATTCAGGAATTGTGTGAATGGAATGAGATTGTAATGGATTTCTGAGTGTTTTAACGTGGTTTGGCGGGGTCAGGGAAAGTGGCATAGTCAGGAATATGTAATTCACCTGAGATGAGAGGACAGAGAGGTCACGATGTGCTCCGTTTTAATAATGAATGACACGGTCGAGAGAATTCAGCCTGTAGCTCAGGGGCTTTGAGAAAACAAAGAGCCTAATATCAGCGCTTTTTTTGTCCGAAAGATCATAATAGCTTTCCGAACTTTGCTTTACACTCTTTCCTTTTCACCTCATTTTTGCATGGGAGCAGTAGACTAGTTCAATTTGGGCTAGGTGTACTGGTTTGAGCGAGCTGTAGAGCACTGTAGGCTGCTTTAGAGCATCAAAATCATTTTCTACTTTTCAACAAAGGATCAGTGAAGGGAGGTGATTAATCTGAGGAAAATGATATTAGTCGACCTGAGGAGGTCAAACGAAACGTTTCATGAGTTTGCTCTTTAATTCCTTGTTACATTATCTGTAGATCTGTAGATTAGTGTTTGCAGCCATAGAATATGAACAGTACGATTTCTAAATGCTATTTAAAAAACTGTTTGATTATCTTCTAGCAAAGGTTAACAACATATTAACGATATATTAAAATAAATAGCTAATTTGAGGGCAGATGTTGGTTTGTATTTATTGATAAACTTGTTTCCCTTAAAATTAAAGAAAATATTGTATTGTTTTCCAAGATAATTTGGGTAATATGATAATTGGGTAATTTTCCTGACGTGAATTTAAAGCAGTTTATGAATTATGAATTTAAAAATATACAGTCAACTCCACTTTCCTGAAGCACAGCAAACCTGCAGCTTGAAATTATATATATATATATATATATATATATATATATATAATACAATATATATCTTCCCTTGGTCACACATCTTCACATGATCCAAATCTAGTCTCTTAAAACAAAGTCAATGTGTTACCAGCCCATAACATTGTTATAAAAATTGGTAACGCTTGAGTGGTAACACTTTTGTTTAGGAACCGTTCTCATTATTAACTATTTGCTTATTAGCATGCATATTACTAGAATATTAGCCCTTTATTAGTACTAATTAAGCACATATTAATGCCTTATTCTACATGACCTTATTCTACATTCCTAATTATACCCAATACCTAAACTTAACAACCTACTATTAATAAGCAACAAATTAGGAATTTATTGAGGGAAAAGTCATACTTAATAGTGTATAAATGTACCCTGTTCTAAAATGTTACCCATTTTTTTCATATAGCACTGGTGCTACAGAGGTTAAAAGTTTTATAACACAGGCCAAACAGTTGTAGCACAAGTTAGGGGTGGACGATATGGTAAAAATGTCTTTTTTTTTTTTTTTTTTTTTTTCAGGAATATCACAATTCTTTATGTTGGTTTTACTAAAGTTCATCAGTCATGATCCATGAGTGATTTTTCTCTGTTTTTTTGTTTTATTAACATTAAAAGCTGTCTGTCAGTTCAGACACAGTTTTATTTTTAGATATCATCATTTACTCATCTCAAACCAGAATTAGTTTCTTTTGTATGTTAGACGTGTTATTTTGAGTAATGTGGGTAACCAAGCAGTTAGTTTTTTTTTTTTCAAGTCAATGGGGACCAGCGACTGTTTGGTTAACCACATTCTTTAAAATATCATCTTTTGTGTTCAGCACAAGAAAGAAATGAATACAGGTTTGGGCCAGCATGTGAGTGAGTAAATAATGACTCAAATTTACATTTTAGGTGAACTATCCCTTTAATAAGCTGCAAGCATCCATTTCTCTCTCAACTGTTTACTTTAATTTTAGACATAACTGTTTATATGTAAACCTTGTGTTTCTGCAAAAGATGCAAAATCAGATGCGAAAGACAACTTAGTCTAGTAATCAGGTGCTGTTTGACAGACTCTTAGTGTGTGCACACTTCAGGTGTACACGCTCAGAAAAAGCGCAGCATGTAAATTAAATGTTTAACTGGTAAGGCTTTAAAGCAGATGCAAATAATACACTTTTGTGATTGTGAATAAGCGCTGTGTTGCATAAGTGTAATTAGATGTGTAACATTAGATGTGAATGTATGTCACATTATACAGCATATTTAGTCGAAGGTACCAGAACTGCATCTGATAGAATGTGTGCTGTAGCACGATACTATATTTCTCCAAAAACAGACCTAGTATAATCGGTCTCACACACAAACGCGCACAATGAAATCATTTCATACTGTTAATCGGCTGTTATAAACATTTATTCATAGCATGTGCAACATATGTCGCACTGTACAGCCTTGTAGCATATTGATTGTTTATTATTACTTACAAAGCTGCATGACCATATTTTAGATGTCTTAAAGAAGTCCACTTCCAGAACAATAATTTACAGATAATGTACTCACCCCCTTGTCATCCAAGATGTTTAGGTCTGTCTTTCTTCAAGAAAGAAATTGTTTTTTTTTTTTTTTTTTGAGGAAAACATTTCAGGGTTTTTCTCCATATAATGGACTGATGTGGTGCCCTGATTTTGAACTTCCAAAATACAGTTTAAATTTGGCTTCAGATGATCCCAGCCGAGAAAGAAGGGTCTTATCTAGCGAAATGATCGGGTATTTTCATAAAAATAATACAATTTAAATGCTTCTTAATCTCAAACGCTCGTCTCATTGTGCTTTGCTGAACTCTGTGTATTCTGGTTCAAGTCAGTTAGTGTATGTCGAAAAACTCCCATTGTATTTTTTGTCTTGGCAAAGTGAACATCAAACAGAGAAGATCAAACACCCTTAACAAGAAAGGTAAAACAGCGATATAGGACGATTTTGAAGTTGAGGGAGAACACGAAATGGGAGTTTTTCGACATACACTAACTGTCATGAACCGGAACAAAAACAGTCCAGGCAGACTAAGACACAAGCGTTTGCCATTAAAAAGTATAGAAATTATTGTTTTTATAAAAAATAACAGATTGTTTTGCTGGATAAGACCCTTCTTTCTCAGTTGTGATCGTCTGAAGCCAAATTTAAACTGCATTTTGGATGTTCAAAATTGGGGCACCATATCAGTCCATTATATGGAGAAAAATCCTGAAATGTTTTCCTCAGAAACATAATTTCTTTACAACTGAAGAAAGAAAGACACAAACATCTTAGATGACAAGGGGGTGAGTACATTATCTGTAAATTTTTGTTATAGAAGAGGACTTCTCCTTTAATACAACCCCATAACTAAACTTAACAACTATTAATAAGCAGTAAATTTGAGCCAAAAGTCATAGATACTAGTTAGTTGATAGTAAGAATTTATCCTAATGTGGTCTTAAAACTAAAGCAGGGCTCAACGCTAAGGATTTTTTCTACTGGCCCGGTCGGGCCAGTGGTTCAAATTTTTACTTGCCTGGTCAAAATTTTCACTGGCCCTACCACAAAAAAATTAAATAGTTGCTGTTATCATTGTTTTTGATGCATGTTATATTTTAATAAATAAGCTTATATGACACCAAAATTTTACATACCAAATAAAATTGTACAATTCTTGATTCCAATTTCGATACCTAATTCCTAAACCTATTAGCCTAACTAAAGTCCAAACATTATTTGTTTGTTCAAAAAAATGTAATTATTAATATTTTATTAAAAATAAAAAGATGCCTTAGGGAAAAACAGCAGACTGAAAGAGCGCAAACTCAGTCTTTGCCAGCAGGTGGCGCTTATAGAATAATAGTAATATCACATTTCTATGGTTACCGCTGTAAACAAAGCAGCTCCGTGCTTATGAACGCTACTTTAAATACATCATACATGGGCAAATGAAAAGAAAACGCCATGTAAACAGTCAGTTCCCCTCACAGATACACTCTCATAAACCACAGTTTCAGTATTTAGGATAATATTTTGCGCATTGTACACCGTGATCTTGGTCTGCGTGCAGTATTTTTTTTCTCTTTGCGTTCGTCTTTAGCGTCTTTGGCCTCTGTTAACGGATGTCTAAAGATATTTCTACTCACATGACATTTTGATAGAAGATTGCATGCAGTCCCTGTGCAAGCCCGGAATAAGAGATCGGTTGAAATATGTCCGGGCGATCGGTGCATCTGTCTCCACTGTATAAATTATGTATTGATCATTGTTAAAGCTACAAAGCTAATACTTCTGTAAGCTATTTTTACATCAGAGACGCGTCTCTCTGTGATCGCTTAAAATTTTAAATTATCAAGGTTAAAAAACATGTGCAAATGATAAACTTTCGTGACGACGCGCAGTGGCCCGATCTTTCACGCTGGCCCCGGGCCATCGGGCACTCCTTATCGAGCCCTGTAAAGTGACAAATTTTTTAATCAAACTTATCATATTGTGCTTTTAATGCATTTAAGACTGAGGTGCAACAGGCCAAAATATACAGATTTATTTTCTGTTCTAAAGCTACTAGCTTTTCACGCCATTAATTTTACATTAAGGAGAGGGCTGTGTTAGATAAACTCTTATCTAAAGAATGCTTCAGCTTCGTGTTTGTTCCTTTCAAAAAAAAAGTCAGGGGAGACCAATATGTACTATTCATTAGGTTTTTAGGTTTTACGAGATCGTAAGTGGTGTTATATTACATATCAGTTGTGTCAATCCAGAACACCTCCAACTTAAAGTTATATTTCTGAATGAAAGCCATATGTTTTGTTCACTTTTGTAATGGTTTCAAAGCCAAAAGTCATATTAAAACAATAACGATTCAGCAGACTTGAGTTGATCCCTCATCTCTCCACAGCACTAAAGGGAGCAAAGAGAAGGAAGATAAAGAGAAGACCATGAAGGAGAAAAAGGAGAAGAAAGAAAAGAACCCAGGAAGCACTCCAGAGGCCAAGGCAGGAGGGAAGGACAAACAGAAGGAGGAAAGATCCAAGGAGGAGAAGCCCACTGACACTAAGGAGAAGACGCCCAAGGCCGAAAAGGACAAGAGGAAGGATGACAAGAAGGAAGAGAAGAGCAAGAACGATGGGAAATCTGCCGAAAAAGAGTGGTCCAAGGAACGCGAGGTGTCCAACGACAGCAAGACGAAGGAAGGCAGCAAGGTGGAGAAGAACGCTGGGGCCGGAAGCCTGAAGTCCCTCGTGCCCAGATCCGAAGGAGTCGAGTCTGAACGGGGTAAGATGGCCCTGGTGCTGTTCGCTTTGAAAAAATTCTGTCTCATACTCACCGAATGTCTCTTCGTATCATTCAAAGCGCAATATCAAAAGCATTTCTTGAACCTAAACCTCGTATTTCTTCTCTCAGCAGAGCAAAAAAGACGAAAGCTTGACACACACTCGTCACCGTCGCACTCCTCTGCAGTTAAGGTTAGTATGGCCTGAGGAGAGCTGTGCACTTCTTTCCTCTTGTCCCTACCTGTCGGAGATCACGTGTTTTCCAAACCTTCCTCGTCCCTCGGCGTCACCCATTGGAGTTTGAGAGAAGGCCTCTGGAGCCCAGCCGTTGTAGGAGAGCAGTGGGGGGAATTTTGCATCTCATGGACTATTTTTTGGAGAAATATTTTTCAATAGATGTCAGTTTTGTTTTGTTTTTTAAAGATAAATTTCCAAGGACTTGCCAAAATCTTAAATTATAGCACACGCTTTGTTTTTGCTCACTTTTACATGCTAAGAAAATCTACCCAAGTGCCTCACAAGTTTGTTCCTTTTCGTATGCGGTACTTTTTGTAAGATTGTAAATATAAATATTTATTTTTGTAAATTGCTCTCCCCTTTTTGAAGTTTTTTTTTTTTTTTTGAATCGTAGCATATTACTTGCTGAAAAAGCGAAAAGTAAGAGAAATAAGTAAGAATCAGTCTTTTTGTTTTTTTTAAACTAAACGTCGAGACAAGAGAATGTTTCTGCTGGAAGAAATCACGATCAAGTCAGATCTCCTTCGCGTCTGCGACTCCTGGAGGAGCTGGAATGTTTTCCTCGTTTTGCTGCGTCACCGATCTGGGATCCCTGACAAGAATATGCTGCTCTTCACCACCACTGCTTGCTTTTTTGTCCACCTTGATTTTTTTTTTTTTTTTTTTTTTTTTTTTGCCGCACCCGGTTCGTGCCGTGGAAGGGTTTTCGACGAGAGTTTCCCAGACATCCGTGCAACCAGCAGACGGCTCCTTCGGCATCCAGAGAGTGGTGCTTCACCAGCAACTACTGTGTAAAGAGAAAGGCAACCAGGAAAAAAGTGTGGGCACGGCCTTCCCAGAGGGATCTCTCAGTCCGTGACCAGGAATCTTGTTGCAATTGTCTATGAGCGAGACCTCATGCCAAAGTGTACATGACCTCCTTCTATTCCCTTCATTTATGAATCCTAGCTGAGTTTAGCTTGTTTTATCATCTTCATGAACTCCCATAGTTAATTTACAGAATGTATTCTCTATTTTAGACCAAAGATACGAGTTAAGACGTTTACCTGTGATGCTCAGTGCAGTGACGTTCTCCAAGCACATGTAGGATGAGATAGTCCAGTGCAGACTAACGTTAGGCTCCGATAGTCCAGTCTCTTCATCTCTAACCATGTGAAAGTTCTAGTCTTTGAAGGTCTTTATGGGGATGTGTTGATTGACGGCCAGCCTCCCCCACCCTTTCTCCTGCTGTGTGCCATCCTCTCCAGCTCATCTGTCATCTCCATTCATTCCTACAGGACAATCTCAACGACTTCAAGGACTCAGCCTCAAAGGTTTGGACCTTTTTCATTTCTTAACTGTCATTGTGTCCCAAACCTAGTGAACTGCCTACCCAGACTATTCAAACGATCAATACAAATGCAAGCTATGCCCTATTGGCCTCTAGGTCAGGAAGTACTGGTTTAAAACTTCCAAACAATGCCTAAAAATATTGTCCATGTAGGCAGTGTTTGTCCACAGTGGACCTATAATGACCAACAATGCAGTATAGTTTGACACCTTGTGTTTGAACGTTTTAAACACTCAACAAATGTGATCTAGGTAGTCTGCATTTGTTTGAAACACCCTATGATTTCCATAATGTGGAAAATGCAGATGGAATCATTGATTCCAGTCATAAAAATGGACATTACTGTATAAATCACAGAATTTGGATGAATAAATTAAAAGTAGGGCTCTACGATTCATCAAATTGCGACTTTAGAATAGTGTCTGTGAAAATTAAAGTGAAAAAAGAATGCTATTGAAATGTGTCATTTTGTCTCATGCATACGTACTCGCAGTGCTATCAGTGTCTGCCAGCTCAATATATGAGGACATGAACACATGAACTTCATCTCTAGAGCTACTCTGAAGGTTTTTGCACATTGAGTCCGAAATTCTGGTCCAAAATTTTCACACGTTACAAAAAATAAATACGACCTTACTTTGTGTCAATCACGTTTACACACTGCCTCTGAAACATCCGTACGTTATTAATCAGGTTCAGTTTTCGCAAGCGTTTTGATAGGAAAGGATGCCGAATACGGAGAAAAAAAGAAAAAACGCTACGAAAATTTCGGACTCGGTGTGCAATGACCTTGAGAGTCAGTTTTCCAGCATTTTATTTGAGAAAACTATTGTCAGTTACACACAGAAATGCAGCCAAAAATGGAAGCTTGAAATTATAACAAAAAAACATTAATATTTAATTATATTACTATGGTGTTTTCTTAACACTTTTAAAAATATATATATTAAAAAATCTAAGATTACAAGATAAGTTGTGTTTTGAGAATAAAGTCAAACTGTATTGGGAATAAAGTCAAAATGTATCGAGAATAAAGTCAAAATTACGAAAAATTAATTTGTAGCAATTACAAGCTTAAAGTTAATATTTTGAGAATATATTCTAGCCTATTGCACATGCAAATGGCACGGATTGGGAGCACCGGGAGATATTCCAGAGTCTCAGCTTTCAAAATCTGTCAGTTTTATAGCAAAATACAAACAACATGTCTATTACAATGGTTTTTTATGCTCTTTAATGTGGCAGGACAGATGTATTCGCCTAAGCAGTATGTGAACCGGTCGTCTTTCCGATTGCAATGAGACATTTGTTTCATTAAATTAGGCTGTTGTTTTTTGGGTTTTTTTTTTTTTTTTCATTCCTTCTGATGTTCATTTCGTGTTTATATCATGAAATTAAATATTAAAAGCAACAAAGCACAAAATTATTGCGATTAATGGGTGGCTGACGCGTAATTTCTGTTGCTTTCTGATGTATTTTGAATGGTTTGATCATCCAAAGTCTCAGCTTTCAAAATCTGTCAGTTTATAGTGAAATACAAACAATATGTCTATTACAATAATGTGTTTTGCACACTCTTTAGTGTGGCGTGATCGCTGTATTCACCTCGGTTTAAGCGGTATGTGAGTCAATCATCTTTCCAATTGCAATGAGACAGTTTCATTAAATTAGGCTATATAGTTTTTTTGTTTTGTTTTTTTCATTCCTTCATGTTTATATTGTGCTACAAATATGGAATGGAAGACGTTTAATATTTCCAATCATTTACTGTATTATACTGTGAATAAAACAGCTTGTGAATAGTCACTTGTATACCTCAGAAAAGACAACAATGTAGCTTGTTAACGAGTTGGAGTCCACTTCAACCTTTAGAACGTTTTGTTGTTTTTAATTAAATACATGTGAGGAATGAAAGATTGGACACCACAGTCATTTTTGCAGAGTAGGTGGTGGAATTTTCACAAAGAAAATGCAGTAGTATAATTTAATGAAATAAATGTCTCATTGTAATCGAAAAGATGATTGATTCACATGAATACAACGATCTGTCACGCCACATTAAAGAGCGTGAAAAACACATTATTGCTTTGCATTGTTTGTATTTTGCTATAAAACAGACTTTGAATGCTGAGATTTTGCTTTATAATAAAAGTACCAAAAGCACAAAGCTTATTGCTATTGTTGGGTGGCAGGCACACTATAAACAGTTCTAATGAGTGCAATCGAAGACGTGAAATTATTTCCAAGTATACTGTCCCTGCGAGTATAACACATGGTATGATTTCTGCTAATAATCCAACATGTATTCAAATAAGTTTGGTGGTCTGTCAGCTTCTGGTGCTCCCAATCCGGGCCATTTGTTTGTGCAAGCTACACTCTCAAAATATATTTTAATATATTTAAAATTTGAATTGCTACGATTTAGTTCTCGTAATTTCGGCTTTATTCTTGAAACATTTCGACTTTTTTCCTCGTAATTTTGACTTTATTCTTGTAATTTAAACTTTATTCTCAAAATATTATGACTTTAGTCTCATAATTTTAGATTATTATTATTTTTATTTTATTTTTTTAATGTGCCACCAAAACACATTTATAATTATCTCAATAACAATAAAAAAATGTTTTAATAAACAGTTTTTCATCCATGTTTGAATTTAAACAGTAAACATCATTTGTGCATTTATGGCAATGTTACTGTAACATTTCCGTGATGCGGAAAACGTGGACGGAATTGCAGAATCCAGTCATAAAAATGGAATTTACTGAATAACACGGAATGTCATGGAATTTGTCAGTTTAAATTAATTAATCAGAAATAGGTCATTGCACTTAAATCACACAACATTTCTTCTATGTTTTAATTTATTAGAAAATTCCTCTTTGTTTGCCAAAAAATAAATAAATAAAATTTGCTTAATTTTCAATAATTAAAAGATAAATGAAATTAATGTTTTATGCCTTCATTTGATAACCAGAACGTTTTAAATACACAACAGAATTTCTGATGGTAAAAAAAAAAAAAAAAACCTTTCATAAGGCTATTTTAAGAATCAATTTAAATAACTTTAAGTATACATTCAAATAATTAGATGTGCTAAACACAGAATTTGATGATAAAACATGGTGAGAAAAAATAATTTCATAGGGCCCTAAACATGTCATTTTTGTTAAACCTTTATTAAATTGATGTGAAATTGTATAAGCTTCATGATTGTAATTATTTAGACGTGCTGTTTGATTTAATAAAATTTAATTTACCATTAAAAAGGAGTCGAGAAAAATTAAAACGGAAAAACACGGAATTTGGGAAAAAATAAAACAGATTTCATAGGGCCCTAACATTACAATGATTAAAATGCTAAATTGTTGTCTAAATAAGCAGTATACGTTTTTATATTCCAAGCGATTTCAGAAACGTCATCTAGGTAGGCAGCAGTTGCTCAGGCATTCCAAACCCGCCTGTGATGCCCAAGAATACAGTCTATGTAGGCAGCATTCCTTCAAACGGATGCCCAGAAATGCTGTGTGGGTAGGCAGCTCGCTAGCCTTTGAGATACTCCCAATATTTATCTCGTCTCGCTGCAGAAACTTTCTCCACGCTGTCTGTCATGAATGCATCTGTAGATTACAGCACATTTTGCACCACATGCCAGGTGTGGAATTTTTCTAGTGGTATATTGGTCTTTAAAAAGTCCCTTTTCCCTTCAAAAGATGGCAGAATATCCCTGAAACACGCGTAGCGCTCTTGTGTGCGCACATCCCTCTCCTCCTCTGCCAGGACATTTTATATTCTGCTAATGTAATTTCAGCCCAACAATATCCTCCATTCTTCCCGTGGCTACGCTCTCCTGGGCTCCTCTCACAGTCCTCCCTGTCTGATTGGACTCTGGTCTTCTATTCCGCCACTCCAGTCTCTTTTGAACAGCTCCTGTCAACTGGCAGGGAGATAAGTGTTTTTGCAGTTTGGTCACTGAAGGATGTTTGAAAATATGCTGATGGCACCACCTGAAAAAGCAATACAGCTGAATTTTGAGCAGCCTGTTATTTTATTCTTTCTCTCTCTCTCACTGAAGGCCTGCTGTCAGTGTATTCCCCCACATTAACTGCAGGATCATCCAGAGGCCTTATAGACCCTCAGTATAGACGTATTTAGCATTAGTCGCAAGATCTTTTGTTTTTCTGAACCAGCAGGGTTGGTCTTGCAGGAGTCGGTTTTTTGCAAGATATGGTGTCAGCTGTGTGTACGTTTTCGTAATTCAGTTGTCAGCTTTGATTCTGTTGTTGAAGTGGTTTCTTACGTGTGATTAATTCTGCTGTCATTCACTCTCGGGGAGTTTGTGTTATTAATCTGTTGTTGAAACACATCCCTGATTCCCTAATGTACCCTTTTGAAATGGGTGCTATATGATGTTGGGAAAGCAAGTGTCTTTAACGTATCATGAACATGTACCGGTTTTAGCTTTTAAACACTGTACTTGGTCATTTATTGACTGATTATGAAGTAACTCTAATCAGTCAGTACATTAAAGAAAAGAAAAAAATAAAAGGAATGGAAGAGAGAAAAATAGCTCAACCAGATACAGATGGCTGAATGTTGCTGGAAGTTTCAAGTCAAGTGATCTTTCAGAAATGAAAAAAATAAAGTACTTCTATTAGCTGGTTCACAAAACCAATTTATTCACGAGTCGGATCGAATCCGTGTGATCTCGCTCCGAAGAACGGTTGTTTCGCATATCAGAAATCACTGCTAGACCTTTGAAGGAGGCTTAGAAGCTACAGTAAACTGGTGGAAAACAGCTGAGCAGATGTGAAGTGAACGCTCGGGTCACTTGAAGAGCAATCGTTAACTGCTACAAATTGTTCTCAACACTTTCAGACAGACTGATTTCTTTCCCCAGCATCTCTTGCTCTGTTGGATCTCATTTTGTTTCTCTCCCCCACATTTATCAGCAGAGCATCTTCGGATCAGTAGGAGCGTCTGAAATGGCAGTTTTCCAAACAACACCAACCACATGCCATTCTGCTGTTATATACCAAACAAGAATCATATTTATTGTCTGTGCTTTTCTGCACATAATGAAACTTTGTATACAGTACTTTTTTTATTCACTTCATTTAAGTTACTTTATTCTGTATGTGTCAGTTCCAGCTGGAACGTGAACATGCGGCTAACGATCAAACGGCTTTAGCAATTCGCTGCAGTGCTATATTTTTTAAATTAATTTTTATTTTTAATGAACCTGTTTTGAGAGCGTGAGTTGCGCAGTGCCGAACACGACGTGGGCTGTTCAGTTACCGTGTCCCATGCGTCTGGCAGCTTGTGTTGCCTTAAGGGTAAAATTAGACTGTATATACCTGGTTCCACCTGAAAATACATCATCGTTAATTTGCGTAGACATCCTTTACGACAGGCAGTTTTTATTTGAAAAATTTTCACATGTTGTTCTCTATAAGAATTTCTTTGCTTTGCAAAAGGAAGGTTTCATCTGTTTTCTGAAGATCTTCTGTTCTTAGAGGGCATTGTGATGTTTCATAACAGTATTGCTCAGTGCTTGTTTGAAGAGGTCAAGTGTTTGTTGGTTGGTTTTTTTTTTTTGTTTTTTTTTTTTTTTTCTCTTCCACATGAATCGTATCAGCATTTCCCAAAGCGCTGAAGCGTTACTCTGACGCCACATGACGTACAGAAGATGCCTGAGAACAATGAATCCCATTTTAATTGTGATTGTGATTTCTGCATCTCTCAAATTACAAAGCGTAATCGCTGATTATGCAATATTTACCTGCTGTTTTTTTTGTTTTTTTAAATCCAGATTTTTGTTTTTTGGGGGTTTTTTTGGCGTTTGCATTGTCTTGCACTGGTAACTAGCCACCGCAAGATTTCATGGTTGCAGCTGCCAAATTTCAAGAATTTCAATCAGAGCTTTTTTCATTAATTTCAAGACATTTTCTGCCTAGTGGTTTACTTAATCTTCCCAACCTTCCCATCTGGACATGCTCTCTCTACGTGAAGGAAAAAGCACTCATGAGGTGAAAACACCGGCACATGTAAGGTGGAATTTAGCTATTTCTATTAGGGGTGTAAATCGGATGGTTAGTCACGATATGATACGATATCGATTCTCATACCCGGCGATACGATATTTGTAGATACCTCAAAAAACTCTGGTATGATTACGAAATTATTCGATACAGGAGCATATTACATTATATACCTATTTTTAACAACCATCTACATTTTTATTAACTCACAAATGCAACATACATGAACATGTATCTTTTTTTTTTTTTTTAAATAATAAAGAAAATAATAAATTGGAAAAAAAATCAAGTCAAACGGTCAAAGTCTTTTAGGCTTCAGAGTGTAAAATAGTGTAAATCCTCATTAGGAAACAGCTAAAACGAGGTACTCCAGTTGTAAGACAAAAAATACATTAATATAGAGAAATAAATATTAGAAATAATTACAAAAATAAAGCTGTTAAAACTTTTTCTGGCTGCTACTATGGGCTCAGTGCTAAAATCTTTACTACGGATTATTGCAACCAAATTACAAGCAATAGCAGAAAATAAATACAATAAAACAAAGACACAAATTTAATAGTGCTTTTCAGCTCAGTCTAAAAGAAATTTTCAGGTAGCCTACAGAAATGTAATAATCAAATGTAAAATAGTTTTCACGGTATAAATTAAATATAGATTAATCATTTTTGATGTTACAAAAGTTATTTAGCCAGGAGCAGTGAGCACTTATATTATTCTTTGACAGCCTTAGGTTTATTATTAATTTGCTTTCACTTCAATAGGGCCCTATGAAATCTGTTTTATTTTTTCCCAAATTCTGTTTTTTTCCATTTTAATTTTTCTGAATTCCGTTTAATTTTTTCTCAACTCCTTTTTAATGGTTAAATTAAATGTTATTAATCAAAGAGCATGTCTAATT
>JAHKKF010511839.1:0-10190 GCA_019740295.1 Labeo calbasu
TGTTTTTTAAATACATTTTTAGTTTAGTTTTTAATATTAGTGATTTTTATTTATTTATTTATTTTTAATTGTGAGAAATGATACTATATGAAAATAAGTTTAATTTTTCATTTTATTTTATTTCAGTCATTTTAAGTAACAAAAATTTGTATTTATTTATTATGATTTTATTTATAGTGATAATAGTCCCGGTTTGTATCTATATATTTGTGTGTGTGTTTTTAACATTTGATTTAAGTTCAGTCTAAATATATAATAAATATGCAGAGAAATTTGACCACAGAATGCTACAATTGACACATTCACAAGTGATGTATAATTAATATGTGTAAGGGAAAGTGGCATTTTTTTTATTAAAAATTATTTTTAGTTTTTTTCTAGCTTATTTGGTCCTGTGGTCAGACAATTCATTCATTTCTTTCTTTGTCAAAATTCTTTTCTTTTCTTTTTTCTTATTTTTTTTTTATTTTTATTTTAGGTCAGTTTAATAGTGGTGACATGCATTTGAAAGCACAAATTGTTGCCTGCATGCACTTAGAAATAAATGTTCAATAATGATTGTTCAGAAATTAGTATAATGTTTAAAATGATTTTAGATGAAGTGCAGCATGTCATGCACCTCAAAACAGATTATGTCGATATTTAGAGTGTGTAATGGTTGTGACTTAGGTTGTGTGTTTGTTGTGTTTAGGAGGGTCACAGCGGGCAGCTGCTGGTTCTGGGAGCCACCAATCGTCCTCATGCGCTGGATCCGGCGCTGCGGCGGCCCGGACGCTTCGATAAGGAGCTGGAGATCGGCGTTCCTGGCACAGATGGGCGGATGGATATCCTGCAGAAGCAGCTGCGCTCCATGCCGTGTGACGTCACCGACGATGAGCTACGGGAACTAGCCGACGCCGCGCACGGATACGTGGGAGCCGACCTCGCCGCCGTCTGCAAGGAAGCTGGTGAGTGTTTAATATCAGAGCAAAGTGTGGAAACACCGGTTCTGCGTTGTGGTGTGTATTTGAAATGGTTTGACCTTTTGACATCTGTGTGCTCCATATGTGTGGATTTCATCCTGAAGTGCATGGATTATCAATAGCTTGTAGAGGAAGAGACGCCTAATAACATCTTGATGAATAAAAGACCTCAAACTTTTGAACCGTAGTGTACTTCTCAATTTTCACATCTGTTCAGTTTGTTCTTCTGCTCTGGGTTTATCCTGTCATTGGCTCTCCGCTGCAGATGTTGGTGTTTGTTCTGTTATTTTTGAGGTTGAATGCATCTTTAAGGCTGGTGTTTCCTCCTCGGGTCACAATGACCTGTATGCATGCACACAACAGCACTTCCTGTGGAGACATGCAGTCACACACGGATGAGAGACTGAGAGAGAGAGAGAGAGAGAATGTAAAAATAGACAGAGTCTGTTTACTTCATCAGTGAGTCTCTGAGGGATGGTTTGGTTTTCTTTGGCAAGGTCAGGACAGCTGTGTGTGTGTGTGTGTGTGTGTGATGTTTCTGTGTGCTCAGCATTCAGTCACTCGTGGCTCAAATCTCCCTCATTCACTGAAACTGATCTCCAGTCAGCGTCTGATCAATAATGCGCAGTTTCCTCTGAATGACCTGCTGCAGAGAAACACTGAAACACACGAACGAATCTACTGCATCTTCTGCGTCAGGGATCAGATTCATGAAAATACTCCTAGAAAAACACATTCTTACTTCAAAATGTTACACCAGTAAATCTCAATGATATGTACATCTGTCAACCCTATATTAAAGGAATAATTCACGCAAACATGAAAATGTGTTGAGAGTGTGCTCACCCTAAAACCATCCAAGATTAGGATGAGTTTGTTTCTGGAGAAATGTGTCATTCCATCACCGTCTCACCAATGGATCCTCTGCAGTGAATGGGTGCCGTCAGAATCCAAATAGCTGATCAAAACATCACAATAATCCACAAGTAAACCACACCACTCCAGTCCGTCAGTTAACATCTTGAGAAGACAAAAGTTGAAGTCCATAATCCATAATAACACTTCCTCCAGTGAAAAAGTGGTTTGGTCTGAATCAGGAGAGAAAACCGCTACACAGTTTACAAGCCAAAACAGCTCAAATATGTGGCTGGATTGTGATGTGGGAGACAGAAGATGGACTTTTTCACTGGAGGAAGCTTTATTATGGATTATGGACTCTGACGGCACCCATTCACTGCAGAGGATCCATTGGTGAGACAGTGATGGAATAACGCATTTATACAAATCTGATGAAGAAACAAACTCATCTACATCTTGAAGGGTGAGCACATTTTCAGCAGATTTCCATTTTGCCTAGCAAGTTGACTTACAGTTGAGGTCAAAAGTTTACATCCCCCTTTCAGAATCTGCAAATTAATTTTGCAGTGAATTAGTACTGACCTGAGTAAGATTTTTCACATAAAAGAGTTTACATATAGTCTACAAGAGAACATAATAATTGAATATATAAAAATTACCCTGTTCAAAATGATTCTTAATACTGTGTTGTTCCTGAATGATCCACAGCTGTGTTTGTTTGTTTAGTGATATTTGTTCATGAGTCCCTTGTTTGTCCTAAACGGTTAAACTGCTGCTGTTCTTCAGAAAAATCCTTCAGGCCCCACAAATTCTTGGTTCTCCAGCGTTTTTGTGTATTTGAACCCTTTCCAACAATGATTGTGATTTTGAGATCCATCTTTTCACACTGAGGACAACTGAGAGACTTATATGCAACTATTACAGAAGGTTCAAACACTCACTGATGCGCCAGAAGGAAAAAACATGCATTAAGAGCCGGGGGTGAAAAACTTTTAGAATTTGAAGATCAGGGTAAATTTAACTTATTTTGTCTTCTGGGAAACTTGTATGTATCTACTGCAGCCTCTGAAAGGCAGTACTAAATGTAAAAAATATGATATTTAGGCAAAGTAAGAAAAATGTACACATCTCCATTGTTCAAAAGTTTTCACCCCCCGGCTCTTTAATGCATGGTTTTTCCTTCTGGCGCATCAGGGAGTGTTTGAACCTTCTGTAATAGTTGCATATGAATCCCTCAGTTGTCCTCAGTGTGAAAAGATGGATCTCAAAATCACACAGTCATTACTGGAAAAGGTTGAAATACACAAAAATGCTAAAAAAACAAAAAAACAAAAAAAAAAAAACAGAATTTGTGGGACATGAAGGATTTTTCTGAAGAACAGCAGTTTAACTGTTCAGGACAAACAAGGGACTCATGAACAACTTTCACTACACAAAAAAACACATCATTCAACACAGTATTAAGAATAACTTTTGAACAGGGTTATTTTTATAAATTCAACTATTATTTTCTGTTGTGGACTAAATGTAAACATCTTTCATGTGAAATATCTTTTTCAGGTTAGTACTAATTGAACAATAACCTGCATTTTGACCTCAACTGTTTGATTAACTGTCATTAAAAATGACTTGCTAGATGATAAAAGTAACTAGCTTTTATATGTAGCTAGTGTTCTTTAAGAAGTTATTTACATGGATTTTTAAGAACATCTCTTTCAAAATTTTTGTCTTAAGAACTATTAAAAAATAAGTGTTTTTGAAATATACAAAATATTCTTACATTTATTTTAAGAGTAGTTGTTAAGAAGAACTGTATTCCTAAGACTGTTGTGAATCCAGCCCTGTGATTTTATGACGGATCTGTCCTGACATGTGTTTGTCTGGCTTTGTCTTTCATGAAGTAAAGGCAGAAATGAAGTGGCCTGTGTAAATCACGCTGAACGATCCTAAAGGAGAATAAACAGCTGTGTGCGTGAATGACGTTTCTTCCTTATACAGTCTTTCTCCTGCTCACTCTTTCCTTTTACAGCCAGACCCGTTTTCGGACACAAACCCCACGTCAGGTTTATAAGTGTGTCCTGTTTATAAACCCAGAAGCGTTTGTGACGTGAGTGTCCTCGTTGACCTCTGGAGTCTGTTCTTTCTGTCTTATTTTATGCAAGCGCTGGTATTGTTTCTTCACCGCAGCTGTGTGTGTAAATACGGGAACGAGAAAGATCCCAAACATCCCTGCTTTGACCAGTTTCTCTGCTGTTTTTCTCTTCTTCCTTTCTGACTTTTAATGATGCAGAGGCGGTTTTGTGTTTTGTCTGTTTTCTGCCTTTTAAATTTAAATATCATCACACACAATTAGCTAAAAAAGCATGCTTGTTGCTTATGTAATGATTTTCGACTTGCATTAGTAACAATAAATGAAGGACAGAACTTGATTTTTCTCCATGATGAGTAAAAAGAACAATTACACAGAAGAAAAAAATGATAAAGACAATAAAAATTAAAGTAATAAACATCTAGTTACGCAGAAGATGAATGTGCACATTGTATATTGCATATAGAACAGTACAAATATGTATAAATAAATATGTATTTAGACTAGGAACTTGCATTAAAACATTTAACTTAATTGACCGTATGGTTAGTGATCAATTGATGATCACCGTTATTATTGTTCACTAAAAACATTAAGAAAAAAAACATTTTTGTCTCTCGAAATGAAGTAAATGTTAAGTAAAATAAAATATTTTTTATTTTGAATATTTATATTTATACTTAATTTATTTCAGGATTTTTTCTTATTTTCTGACTTGATGCACTAAGATTACCAAAACTAAAACTGAAATAAAAATGAATAAAACAATATAGACGTAATAAATAAATAAATATGCCAAAACACTAAACAAAATTTCAAAAAAATAAAAATAAACAACAATAAAAAATAATAAAAAAAAAAAAAAGCCAAAACACTAAACAAAATTTCTAAAAAAACAAAACATCATAAAAATAATAAATAAATAGAAAATCTAAAAATGAAAACTAATTCAATATATTAATAAAAACTATAATTGTATGTCTTTAATAAAGCACCATTGATAATCAATGATATGAAAAGTCATTTTAAAGACACTGTCTATTCAAATGCTTATTAATTGTCTTACACACTAATGTATTTGATTTCATTTGGAAATGTTTCTCTCAAAATATTAATATTCATTTGATGAATACATTTGTGTGTTTTAAGTCGATTAGAATGTACTTTAAACCTCTCTGTGTGATTTTCCACAGTGGATTTACAGTCAGTCAGTTTTCTGACCCAGTGTTCATGATTTTTAAGCGGTATTTCCAGGTAATCTGTTTATAACCGTTAATTGGAAGCAGAGTGTCTTGGTCTCTAATGGTCTCTTGTGTTTGGCGGGTGTTTGTGAGCGCTGGTTCGTGTGATGTCGTCGTGTCCAGAGAGCAGCAGGTCCGGTTTGATTCACATCCGATCAGCGCGTCGGATGTTTACTCTGTGTTGGAGCTAGGGAAAGCCTGTGGGATGTTTGCTCTCAAATAAATCAGCTCAAACAGAGATTAAACCACGTCTCTCGCTGGATTCAGCAGATGAAGCCGCTTCAGCTGTGTTTTATTATCTGTCCGGTGTGTGTGTGAGAAAGAGCTGCTGTGTTTGTGTGTAACAGTGATTCTGTCATCATACGCTCATGTTTAGCTCTCAGTTCTCCAGTCAGATCTGTTTACATATATTTAATATATAGTCTAAACTGCCAAACTAGGTGAAACTAGAGAAATACACTACTATTCAAATGAGTGGAGTACACATTCAAAAGCTTTTGAAAGAAGTCTCTTCTGCTCACCATTTGATCAAACAAGGGTGTATGTTTGATTTTGGCATTGGTGGGGACATAATGACAGACAACAGACATTTAATTGTTTGATCATTCAAAATTATTGCTAGGGTCAATTTAGTAGTGTCTGGTAAGGACATGTCATAGAGTCTCGACTAAATTCTGCACCCTTGACATTCATAACAAGTGTTTCCGGCTTTGGAAATTATAGTTTTCTCCTTAAATATGAAGAGATCAAACAACAGATTCATGAGTTCATCCACATTTCACATAAAGCGTATGGCCGTAATTATAATATAAGTCAGACACTGAAGAGTGTTGCTGTTTTTGTCTCTTCTGAGGAAGATTCATTCACTTTTTTGACGATGAACCACACAGAATTTTTTTTTTCATGTTCATCCAGTCTCATTTTGTGAGTGACTTTCTGTTTTAAAGATGTTTTCTTTGGATTGTTTGACTACTCAGAGACTTTAACAAAAAATTACGTAATTAATTTGTTTCCTGCTATAAAATAGTATCTTCCATGGTATTTGTGGTAAAACTGTGGTTATACAAAAAAAAGGGATTTATATTTGTGTATACTTTATTTCTTTCTTGTATTTGCTTTTTTTTGTTGTTTTTTTATAACTGTACAACTTTAATGGCTGATGTTTTATACTGGAAATAAAAACAAAAAACAAGAACAAGAAATATGAAAAAACATTTGCGATACGTGCTTCGAAAACCCAATCTTAAATGATTCGCATTCCGCTCCGAAGTAGCAATCTGAATCAAATGATTAGCGACGCGCGCTTCATTGTTCTGATATGAATCATTCGATCCGATTCGCAGACCATTATTTCAGATCGTGAATCATTAAATTTGCGAAATGATTCGCGAACCCACGCCGAAGATTTGCGAATCGCCATACCCGATCTAAATCAAATGATTCACGATGGCACTTTTAAAGGGGTCATGGGATGCCCATTTTCCACAAGTTGATATGATTCTTTAGGGTCTTAATGAAAAGTCTCTAATATACTTTGCTTAAAAATTCTCAGTGGTTGTGTAAAACAACGCCCTTTTTACCTTGTCAAAATCAGCTCTGCAAAAATCATCTCATTCTAAGGGGTTGTTCCTTTAAATGCAAATGAGCTCTGCTCACCCCGCCCCTCTCTACTCTCTGTGGAAATGGTGTTGTTTACATTAGCCGCATTTAGCCGCGTTTAGCCGCTAAACTTCCTAACTACCACGTTATAAGGAAAGGCAATCGTTAAGATTCATAAAAAAAACGCTTATACTCAATTCTGCTGTAAGTGAAGCTGGATCATGAATGATTCATGCAAACATAGACGGATATATGTAGATCGGGAGGCGCATTCCCTTCACAAACAAACATAATCTACTGCATCTTCAGCGGCTCAGATGTCAGGAGTAAATGACGACCACAGTGTTCATTATTACATCCAGCAACACAACACCTCAATCTGAGATATCCTTGTCTAACTTACATCCCTGCTCTGGCATCAAAACATGGAAAGTTACTGGAATGTGACAGCTGGTCTGGGGTAAGAGCTCATGTCATGGCTCGATTTGAAAAAGGGCATATTATTTTAACAGATTAATTTAAAACCGCTATATGGATTTTTATCATTATAGAGCAGATTTGTACATACACTGCCAACACACATTAATGTTCAAACAACATGAAAAAGTGAACTTAGCATCCGATGACCCCTTTAAGTCAAAGTCCCTTTAAGGTATTCTGTAGTAGACTTCGCCTGCATCACAATGTGCATACTATCCATCCTAAATTATATGTGATCGTAGTAATTTTCAATGCTACTTCGGGCAGATCGGGTAGATAGTATGCACACTGAGACGCAGGGCTATTGTTTTAGGTCTCAGTCGAAATTAAGTGATTCGCGATCCGATTGGAGCACTTTGGAACAGTGAATTATTTTGCGTCGCAATGGTTTACTGATTTGGAGTTTTGAAAAGCTCCGTTTCATCCATCACTATACATGCTTTTAAAATAATTATAAGCGATTTAGAAATTAGAAAATGAATGGGTTTTGATCTGGCTTTTGCTAGTGAATCGCTTGAACTGAATGATCGAAGTCACAAGTTTGAATCATTCGGAGCTGTTCCAGCGTAAATGACTCACTCTGTTGATTCGGTTTGTCTGTTCATCGGCTTTTCGCTTTTTCCGCCATGTTTACACGAAACTGTCAGTACTACTACTGGCTTATCTCGCTAGTTTTATGACATTAACTGAAATAAATGAAAAAAGCTTTATGTTTACAAATAAATCATCCGTATTTCCATTCCAAAGATAACATCCAACACATATTGAGGTGAGGTAACCGGTTTACTGACAACTACTGAAACACTCCATTAATATGATGAATACATGTTAAATGGAAACATTGTGCATTTATGATTTTGCAGCTTAATTCACTATATTTGAAATAGTTTGATCACTGCATTTCAGTTGGTGACAGCATTAAATTGATTAAAAGTGACAGTAAAGACATTTATGTTACACAAAATGTAAAATAAATGGTGTTCTTTTGAACTTTCTAGTTGTCTGTGAATCCTGAAAAATAGAATATATCACAGTTTTCACAAAAAATATTGTGCAGCACAACTGTTTTTAACATTGGTAATAATTATAAATGTTTGTTGAGCAGCAAATCAGCATATTAGAATGATTTGTGATGGATCATGTGACACTGAAGACTGGAGTAATGATGCTGAAAATTCAGCTTTGCTCACAGAAATGAATTACATTTTAACAGATAATCACATAGAAAACAGCTATTTTAAGTTGTAATAATAGTTCACAATTTTTACTGTTTTTACTTTGTTTAATCAAATAAACACAGCCTTTGTGAGCAGAAGAGACTTCAGTCAAAAACATAAAAGATCTTAAGAATTCCAAACGTTTTTACTGGTAAAATAAAAATGTCTCTTAATGTGCTCAGATTGATCTGTGATGGTCTTTTCATGTTTCTGCAGGTCTTCATGCACTGAGGAGGGTTTTAGGATCCACACCTGTTCTTTCTGACGTCCAGGTGATGAACAATGTAAAGGTCACGACCTCTGACCTGAGGCTGGCCATGACAGAGGTCAAACCCAGCGCAATGAGAGAGGTGGCCATCGACGTGCCAAAGGTACAGTGCTCATCTGAAGACTTTCACATGCTGTGTTTATCAGACTGACCCGTCCACATTCAGATTGTCTGATTGACAAATTGATGGGCCAATCACAGCTTAAGATTTGGATCTTGTAATGCATATTAATCAAACATTATTACAAACATCTGTGTGCTTGTGTGTAGGTTCGGTGGAGTGACATCGGTGGGATGGAGGAGGTGAAGCTGGCGCTAAAGCAGGCGGTCGAATGGCCCCTGCGGCACCCCGAGGCCTTCAGCAGGCTGGGTATAACGCCACCTAAAGGCGTCCTGCTGTACGGACCGCCGGGATGCTCCAAAACCATGATCGCTAAAGCGCTAGCCAACGAGAGCCAGCTCAACTTCCTGTCCATCAAGGTAAACAGTGATTGTGTGAGGTGTCTGACTTACAGGGTTTAATTACAAAGCAAAAACAGGCTGAAAAAAAAAAGAATATTGAAAATATATCTTATAATTCATGTTGATAATTACGGTTGGGTTGAAATAGTTTTTCCCCCGTTTTAAACCGATATATATTTTGTTGAAATGATATGAATTCTTAAATCCCAAGATCAGTCTTTTATTTTGAACTGTTTCAGGTGACGCATGAACAAAAAAACTTCACTACACATTATTTGTAGCACCTGCCATCCAATAATCACAATAAGCTTTATACTTTCTAATTTTGATAAGAATTAAAGTAATATTTTAACAATATTCAGACTTTTTTTCTCACAGTTCTAGAAAAAACTCAGGATTGGATATAAACTAGATTTATGTAATATAAACTCAGAATTGCAAACTGTGCAATATAAACTCAGAGTTGCATGATATAAACTTAGAATTAAGAGATGTAAACACAGGATTGTGAGATATAAACTTGGAGTTGTGCTATATAAACTCAGAATGAAGAGATATAAATGCAGAATTGTGATATAAACTCAAAATTGCATGATATAAACTCAGAACTAAGAGATATAATTGCAGAATTGTGAGATATGAACTCAAAATTGCATGAAATAATTCCCAGAATTGTGAGATATAAACTCAGAATTGCAAACTGCGATATAAACTCAGATTTGCATGATATAAACTCAGAATTAAGAGATGTAAACACAGGATTGTGAGATATGAACTCGAAATTGTGCGATATAAACTCAGAATTAAGAGATAATTGCAGAATTGTGATATAAACTCAGAATTAAAAGATGTAAACACAGGATTGTGAGATATAAACTTGGAGTCGTGCCATATAAACTCAGAATTAAGAGATATAAATGCAGAACTGTGCTGTGTAAACTGTAGAATAGCATGATATAAACTCAGAATTAGGATTGCAGAATAATTATTTGTGATAAATCGATTAAAAAAAAA
>JAHKKF010511842.1:0-20553 GCA_019740295.1 Labeo calbasu
ATTTAGAAAATTATTAGGTAGAACATTATCAAAATATATTCGTGGAACATGATCTTTATCTAATATCCTAATGATTTTTGGCATAAAAGAAAAATCTGTAATTTTGACATATACAATGTATTTTTGGCTATTGCTATAAATATACCCGTGCTACTTAAAACTGGTTTTGTGGTCCTGGGTCACATATCACCAAACGTGCTTAAAAATACACAAGTGAAATACAGATTATTTAATTCGCTTGGATCTGATGACAGAAGAAAGCAACATGTGCATTATAGAACAAGCACTAGCTAAAACTTTGTATGTAGTTTTTCAAACTTTGATAAGGAGCGTATTTATGATACATTTATGGTGATTTTGCATTCTTTATCCATTGCCTATTCAGCTGCATGAAAAATAGCGACCAACACATTCTGAAATTTCTCTGTTTGTGCCCTGAGAAAGAAAGAAACTAATACTGTTTTGGAACAACAACTAGTAAATAATGACCGAATTTTCATTTCCGAGTAAGCCATTCCTGACTAAATTGAACAAACCGCCAATTACTCAAGCCAGCCCATAGCTACTTTATTTTGGTCCCAGACTTGTGTCTCTCAATCTTTCATTGTGAGTTCAGATGTAATCCTCTCTACATCGCAGCCCCAGGAGGATCACATGGGAGCGGAGATTCACACACACAGCTGGAGGACCCCATGGAGCGCTGCAGCCTGGGTCACTCTGAGCTCTCCACCCAGAAAGTCAGTTTATTAAAAATACATTACCCAAACCGCCCGTCATAATTCAGGCCTGTGCTTTCAATCCGTCGGGGGTGGATCCGAGCGAAGTCTTAAATAACAAACCCTATACACACACACGCATGCTGACGCTCCTCATATAAACACTAAAGCAGTTGCGCGGGCACACGCGCCGCTGATCAGTCAGGCGGAATATTGAGTTCCCCAAGATCTAAAATGATGAGACTCATTTTGCATCCTTTATTTACCGGCATCATAAATTGAAGCAATAGACAGGAAAAAAAAAAGAGAGAAACTATACGCTCTAATTGCTTTCTGTCATGGCTGGAAGACAGTGTGGAGGAATTAATTTCTAAATGAGTAACTGGTACGATCCCAGCAACGGCGGAGCTAAACTTTAACGAACTCAAAGTACTGCGTTTCCATCAGATTTTTTCTTGCATGTTCTGGGATTTACCAATAATCAACTTTTTGGGGAGAACGACGAGGAAAAAAAAAAAAGAAAAGAACGTCACTTTAAAATGAAACAGGCCTTGCTTTCCATTTTAACAATGGTATATTCAACAGCACACATGGCAATTAGCCATGACTCTGATCCGTCAGGCATACCATGTGTGTGCGGTCACGTCTCAGAGCGAGTCGTCATAAAAGTGTTCCCCCAGCTATCCCACAATCCCACCTTGTACCGTCTCCTTTATTATTCCTCCCATCCTTTATGATGTCACCACCGCAGACTTTTGCGGTAAGAAAGGACTCGAAGGACCCCGATCCATCTTCCAGAGGAGTTTAATCTCGTTTGTAACATTAGGAATAAATCACATTACTGTCTGTGCAGCAGAGTTTCAAGCATGCGGAGGGTCTATGGAAAACACATATGTGAGATGCTAGATAGAAGCAGTGCAATTAATTATCATTAAGGCGAAATGTCAAGAGGAGGAACTGGGCTCTGAGTCAGTGGCCCCCCACCCGACATCACCCATATCCACCCTCCAAAGCGGGTAATACACACACTTTCACATATGAACCATGTGGCTGTGTGTCACATTAATTTGACCCTGGGCTAAAACATGGCAAAGAAATAATTGCCTCTAAAGCAAGATAACTACCAAGCTGTGACACTGAGTCAATTTCATTTAAGTGCTCTATTTTTCTTCTTCAGATGCAGGACGTTGCTCTATACCATACATCGGAAAATGGATTTTCCTTCCTTGAAAGTAAAAGTAAAGAAATTCAAATTTACAATTACACTGATTAAGCGAAACCCCGACAGCAGCAGATAAAAGTGTCGTAAGCTTTGGAAAAAATTCTATCAACCTTACTTTTTAATTAAATTCAATTTACTCATTTCATTGCGAGCTATTGTTGGTCCGCTTGCAAAACACTGAAATCTCCTGTGCAATCTGGAACAGCCAATCAAGTAAGCAGACATTTCCATAGAAACTGAGAGAAAGAGTAGCTCTCGTCCCGCGAATAAGTGACTTGAGGATGCAACAGGCAGCTACAGACAGCAGGGCTGCTCTGTCTTCATGGCATCGCAACAACAGGCGTCAGATCTCTTACTGAATACCAATACGCATTTTATGCATTATGCTTAAAAAAAATTAATGTGTCAAAGAAAGAAAGAAAGAAAAAAAAAGAAAGAAAGAAAGAAGAAAAGAAAGAACTACAAAACAAGAAGCACAACAAAGCAAACAAAAAACTTTAAACAAAACAACACAACAAAAGCATAAAAAGCCAAACAAAACACCCCAAAGACACAAAAAAGAACAAACAACAACGAAAATTCAAAACAAAACACAAAAAAACAAAACACCCTAAAGACACAAAACAGAACAAATCTCAAAACAAAACACAAAAACACCCTAAAGACACAAAACAGAACAAATCTCAAAACAAAACACAAAAACACCCTAAAGACAAAAACTGAACAAACAACAAACCAAAAATCAAAACAAAACGAAACAAAACATGAAAAGCGAAACAAAACACCCCAAAGACACAAATCAGAACAATGAACAAACCAAAAATCAAACCAAAACAAAAAAACAAAACAATACACCATAAAGACACAAAACAGACCAAACAACAAACCAAAAATCAAAACAAAATTAAACAAAACATGAAAAGCGAAACAAAACACCCCAGACACAAAACAAAACAAGAAAATAAAACACCCTTAAGACACAAAATAGAACAACAACAAACTAAAAATCAAAACTAAATGCAAAAAACAAAACAAAACACCCTAAAGACACCAAACAGAACAAAAAATATATATATCAAAACAAAACACAAAAAACAAAACACTCTAAAGACAAAATAGAACAAACAACCAAAAATCAACAAAATGCAAAAAAACAAAACACCCTAAGGACATATAGAACAAACAACAAACCAAAATCAAAACAAAACACCCTAAAGACACATAACTGAGCAAACAAACCAAACAATTAAAACAAAACACAAAAAAAACAAAACAAAAATCCTGAAGACACCCTAAAGAAAACAGAACAAACAACAAACCAAAAATCAAAACAAAATTGGGGGGTGGTGGATACACCCTAAACACAGGTTAAGAATAAAAATTGTTTTCAATTTTAGCTATCAGTGACAAAAAAAAAAAAACAGGAAGTTTGGGAGGGACATTTTAAATGGTAATATTCTTTTTTTTTAAATAATCAAATAGCCAGCAGGCTTTAGTTATGTCACAGATATGAACCATGACTTACAGCTAGTTGTCTGCACGTGTATTAGGGAGGGGGAGCATTTGATTGGACAAAAATCGATGTAGTGCAGGATGCGTCAACAATATTTGTGGTCCGTTTTCTTGGGGGGAAAAAGGATGTACATTTAAACAATATATCTGCTACTTTGTCAACTTCTAGGAGCACGCTATTTGCTGTCAGAGCTAACACGGATGGCCTAAAAAACATAGGGTTTCAAAATTTTTCCAGGGTTTTTAACACAATGAAACAATTACAGATTTCTTTTTTTATAAGAAACGTCTGTATAATAACACACATCTCTTTTTTGGCACCATATACTGCGCTCCCAACCACTGTTAGCTTCAAGTCCATTATAACTAATGCTGCTGTCCAGTGGTGAAAACATCAAATTTCTGTCATACACAAATGAAGAAGGTTACTACCATAGCAACCGTAATCTTTTTTCGATGATCTCATCTTTTCAGTTCCTCTTAAGCAGCATCTAGTCATCAACAGAAAGCAAAAATCAGGATACAGATCCTACAATGAAGAGCTGAATATCAAACGAGAAGTGCGGAACGTAGGCAGCGTCTCACAAGAGATTCAACCTTTAATGTAAACAAGAAGTGAGGAGACATCTTTAGAGACTGAAATAAATCAACAGGCCTGCCAGAACACAGGGCTTTCTTCAGAGGGTGTGTGTGTGTGTATGCGTGTGTGCGTGTATGGAACGGCATACTAATCTCCTCCCATCCTCAAAGTGCGAGAGGAAGAAGATAAAAAAAAAAACGAATACTGCCACTGCAACACTAAGGCCTTTGAAGGAGGCGTGGACTGCCAAAATCTGTCTCCGTACAGATGTCCGGGAACGTCGATCTGTGCTACGCCCAATATTCCACTGACTTTGAAATATCAGCATGCAAAAAGAAAAAAAAGGGGAAAAAATAATAGCAAAGAGCACTTAAAGAGAATACTATGGTGTTCCTCATTAAAACTTGTGGAGATAGCCAGGTTTTGTGATTCTGGAGTAACAAGGGATGGAAAACGCATATTTGAAAAGTGCATCTCAGGTACAAAATTATACCTCATCAACTTTCATTAATATTTTGCTGTACGTCATTACGTCTTTAGCTTCATACTAAATTATTGTTGTGCATTTAACACAAGATTTCAACTAGACGGACATGCAGGGGATGATTTCATTCCTACGTGTTTGTGGTGGAATCATCCAGCCTGGAAACATACAACTCATACACAACTCTGTGACAGGAAGTCCCCTCACCTTAAGCGATGTGTCGTTTCAGTATGTGTGAGGAAGAAAGTACAAAACTGACAGAGAAGCGTCAGAGTGAGAGAGAGAGAGAGAGAGAGACCGTGTGTTTGTGGAGTAAGGAGAGAGGAGGGGTTGGCGTGTCAAAAATAAAGCGCTTTTCCCATAATTCTCTTCACCCCCTGTTTTCCTTCCATGAGGCAGCTTGTGAAAGGGTGACGCGCTCAATAAGAAGGGGCCGTGACTAACTGCCTCTCTGTGACTTTTTTTTCCCTTTTTTACGTGGCATGTCAACGGTACACAATACAACCAACACAACCCCCCTTCATGTTTATTCATGAGAACTCATTCACATCAAAGACGCAACACCAAAAACTGTTGCCTTTGGCAATGTTGGCAAGGTTTTAACCCACCTCCCCAACTCGCCCCCCCCCACTCCGCTTCTTCTCTTAATCAACTGGACTCAAGTCAAACTGCAGAACATGTGGACCTGTTGCACTTGACTAGGACCCTATGATCCGGACGGAATCACGGAATCCAGTTATAAAAACAGAATTTACTGTATAATGGAATTCAATTTGCAGTGATTTCAGTGTCTGCCGTCTCACCAGATGAGGACATAAATACATGAACAACAACTTCAGAACTGCTCTGAGATCTTCATTAGCGTCTGACCGTTTCATTTGAGTGAAACTATCGTCATATCATATACACAGAAATGTAAACGTATTCACGGCATTCCGTCAAAATAAAAGTTTGGTTTAACTTGAATACATATGTTACTATTGTTTAGTAGAACGCATGTAAAACTACAACGGAATAATCACACAAAATTTCTTTTATGCTTCAATTTTAATAGAAACTTTGTTTGCCAAAAAATATATTATAAAAGAAATGTATATTTTATGCCTTCATTTGATACCCAAAATAATTTAAATATTGTAAAAATATTATAAAAATAAACCTTAATGAATTAAGGCGTTCTAATACTTAGACATGCTTAAAGAAAATTTGGTAACAATAAAACAGAAGGTGAGAAAAAATAAAACAGAGCCCTAAACATGCAATTTTTGTTGAACTTTTCATAAACTGATGTTAAATTGTATAAGTTTCATAATTGTAATTAATTAATTAGACTTGCTTTTTGATTAATAAAATGTAATTTAACCATTAAAAAAAAAAAAAAAAAGACTCTGGGAAAATCAGAATTCAGAAAAATTAAAAATTAAATAAATATTTAGCCTAATTAAAACAGAAAATTCCCCCAAAACACTGCTGAACTTTATTACAAAATTTACCGTCTTCCCACTTAGTTTTCATTTTGGAATTCAGAATTCAGAAAAATTAAAACGGAAAAAACTGAATTTGGAAAAAAAAAATCAGAACATCCATGTGTATAAACATGACTATATATTATACAAAATGACATGGCAAAATGAGGCTAAAAAGTTTAACCACATTCATTTATTTTAATAACTACAAAATATTTTTGCAAGAGCAAGTCATAGTTAATTTTGTGAGAAAATGTATCACTAATAAAGAAATAAATATTTATTAAAATATTAATTAAAACAGAAAATTTCCCCAAAACACTGCTGAACTTTATTACAAAATTTACAGTCTTCCCACTTAGTTTTCATTTTGGAAATCAGAATTCAGAAAAATTAAAACGGAAAAAAAATGAATTTGGAAAAAAATTAAATAAAATGGATTTAACAGGGTTTTACTTGAGCAAAACATGCTTGACAGATAAGCCAACGTCATCATAGAGAGTTTCACATACTTTGAATATAGAGGAAACTGCCACAAGGCATAATTTACCAGCACTAGTGATTTACTACTGAGTATTTTCTTATCATATTGGAAGTCATATCTGGAAGTCAGTAAGCTCAGGAAAGAATCTAAAACTTTAATTCAGCAAGGATACATTAAAATGATCTAAAGGGACAGTAAATACATTTATTATAGAAAAATAATATTAAAAGCTTCCCGTTTCTAACATTTTCTGTCCTTCTGAACTTCCGATTCCTCAAAGCATCCTTTAAAAAAAAAAACTGTCATGGTTCCCACCAAAAAAAAAAAAAAAAATTAACATTACTAATACAAAGAAATGTTTCTTGAGCACCAAATCAGCATATTAGAATGATTTCTGAAGCATCATGTCACAGAGTAATGGTTACTGAAAATACAGCTTTGTCTTCACAGGAATAAATTACATTTTGACAGTAGTGAAGTAAAATAGAAGACTTTTTTGAAATTGTAATCATATTTCACAATATTATTCTTAATACTAATCAAATAATTGCAGCCTCTGAGAGCATAAGAGATTTCCTTTAGAAACAACAAAAAAAAAAAAAATCGTACCACCCCCATATTTTTAAGCGGTAGTGTATATGCAAAAAAAAAAGAACTACTACATTGTTTTGAAACATCAGAACATCCATGTGTATAAACATGACTATACATTATACAAAATGACATGGCAAAATGAGGCTAAAAAGTTTAACCACATTTAATTTATTTTAATAACTACAAAATATTTTTGCAAGAGCAAGTCATAGTTATTTTTGTGAGAAAATGTATCACTAATAAAGAAATAAATATTTAGCCTAATTAAAACAGAAAATTTCCCCAAAACACTGCTGAACTTTATTACAAAATTTACAGTCTTCCCACTTAGTTTTCATTTTGAGAAATATTGGTCAACCTCTAACCAGAAACCTTTGAATTTCCAAGAAAGAGCTGTAATCAGAGTCGATTTTCAAATTAGCACGTGACCTTTCAGCACACAGAAGCCTTGTTCACAGCTACCTGCTTAATTTGCAAGACCCAGAACCTTCTGGCCGGAGTGCCATTATACCAAAACAGAAAAAAAAATAAAAAGAGAACTTTCTACCAAGCCTTTCCCAAACTCTCCCCAATCGGCCTTCCAGTCAGGCAGTGGGGAGGGGGGAGGAGCGGAGGCCCCTGTCTGAATGACCTGGCCTCTGTGCACTCAATCAGCGCACGCTAGAACCGGAGACAACAGAGAACAACTGCTTCCCTTAAGCTTCCTGTGATCACAGGCCCCAAGCTGCCAGAGAGGGGCAGGGATCACGCGCTCTAGAGAGAACTGCAGATAACAGGCTTCCGCCAACGCCACCGTGTGTGAGCGCGTGCGTGTACGTGTGTGTGAAAAGAGAGTGAGAAAAAGGAAGGAGAGACAGATGGGAAGAAAGACCTCATGGAACTTAAAGGACCTGAGAAATGGGTGCTTTTTTAAAGTTTACGTAAACTGCCGGTCACAACATGTTTACTTCCTTAACGTGACATGTCCAAGTGAAACAGGACATTTAATGAAAAAAAAAAAAAAAAAAGTAGGGCAGGAATTATTTATGCATTGGGAACTGACTGGAGGGAGAACAGTGGGCACTGTATACCAGACATTAGCCAGATTACTTGAGGATATGCTAAAACATTGCCTGAATAACTTTTTTTGCTATTGCTTAACATTACCCAAGAGACATCAGCAGAAAAGGAAATTAGTTACAGATGAAGAGCAAGTTTCTACACTTCGATTAAAGATGATGGAGATTCAAATATCTTTATGTTTTGAAAATAAAAAAATATTTATGAAAGTTTTATGAAAAAAAGAGAAAAATGTTACTAATATTTTTGCATTGTGACATTTAAGGCAATAAATTACATTTATCTTCTAATTCTCTTATCTTCTAATAATAGCAATATCATGTTACAAAATAATGCAAAGAATTTTAAATTTCAAATTCATATAACGTAATGTATATATTTAACAATATATTCTTTATGCAAAATATAATCTCTTTTTTGTATTTTGATTATGGAATGCAATTTGAGAAACACGTTTTGGATAGCTGAATAATCTTCATAAAAAAGTAGCAAGTCATTTTATAAATGGACAAATCAATCAATCAATCATCATAAAAACAGTACAACTAATTAATTGCCAAACTTTATATCTTAAAATATTTTCGAACGTTAAAAATACTACTATTTTTGCACTTTGACAATAAAGTGCATTTATCCTCAAACTCTCATTACATCTCATTACTAATGAAAATAATTACCATTATGTTGCTACAAAATAATACATATTTTACATTTAAGATTATCAATATAATATATTCTTAATATATTTAAGTAATAAATTCTTTATGCAAACTATAATCTTTTTTAAAGATTATGGAGATTAAAAATACCTTTATAAAATAAAAAATAAAAATTAAAACTAAAAATATTTTTTGAGAGTAAAAAAAGAAAAAAGTATGTTACTAATATTTTTGCTTTGTGAAAAATATTTTTAAGAAAATTAAATACATTTATTCTCAAACTCTGATTACTATAAATGCACATAAATGGCATTATCGTGTTGCTAAAAAATAATACTAATAATTTTTCATTTACAATAATTAATAAAGATACATTCTTTAATAAATTTAGTAATATATTCCTTTTGCAAAATATAAACTTTTTCTGTATTTTCATTTTGGAATGCAATTTGAGAAACACTTTTTAGATAGTTGAATAACCTTCATAAAAAGTGGTAAGTAATAATAAATAAATAATAAAAAGTCATTATGAAAAACTAATTAATTGCCAAACTTGATTAAAGATTAAGGCAATTAAAAATATCTTGTTTGAAAATAAAAAAAATAAATAAATAAAAATTAAAGTGAAAAAAACTAACAAAAAGGAATATGTTACTAATATTTTCGCATTGTGGCATTATTTTTATATATACGAAAATAAAATACATTTATCCTCAAACTCTCATTACTGTAATGCAAATAAATAGCATTATCATCCTGCTACAAAGCAATACAAATAATTAAACATTTAAGAAAATTAATATAATATATGTTTTCATATATGAAGAGGACAAAAAGTCATAAAAATAGCACAGCTAATTAATTGCCAAACTTGATTTATTTTTGCTTTGTGACCTTTTTTTAATGATAAGAAAGTACATTTCTCCTCAAATTCTCATTACTATAATGCGACAAATTGGAATTATCATGCAGTTGCAAAATAATAGAAATAATTTTGCATTTAAGATAATCAATATCATATTTGTGTTTAATATATTCTTCATGCAAAATGTAATCTCTTCTTGTATTTTGATTTTGGAATGCAATTCGAGAAACACTTTTGGGATGGCTGAATAATCTTCATAAAAAGTGCCAAAAAAACAAACAAACAAAAACAAACAATCAATCATCATCATAAAAAGTCATCATAAAAACAGAACAACTAATTAATTGCCAAACTTGATTAAAAATATTGGAGATTAAAAATATCTTGTTTGAAAATTAAAAATAATTTCAAAAGTGAAGAAAAGAAAAAAGTACGTTACTAATATTTTTGCACAGTGACAATAATTTCAAGAAACTAAAGTACATTTATCCTCAAATTCTCATTACTGTAATGCAAATAACTAGCATTATGTTAAATAATTTTACATTTAAGATAACATAATATATTCTTTAATATATTTAGTAATATATTCCTTATGACAAGTCATTTCAACAATCATAAATAAATAAACAGTCAGCATAAAAAGTCCTCAAAAGTCCAGCGCAACTAATTAATTGGCAAACTACTGCAAGCAGCCTGTCTAAATCTGAAAAAAAAAAAAAAGAAAAAAAAAGAAAAATCAAATTTCAGAATGCAGTTCAGAAAGCAAATCACACCACATGTGTGATACTTCAAGTAGAGCTGTAGTACCTATCTAAAAATAAATTTATTAAGCAACAGGAAAAGTCAGACGTGATTGTTCATTGCACAATGTGCTACCCGAGGCTCTGATGAGAAATCACTTCTGCTCGGGTTCTTCTGTTCTCCCCCTGCTCTGCCTGCTCTGGGCCGCTCTCGTCTTTTCACACTCCTCCGTTTATGGAGTAGCAGAAGCACCTCCTGCTCTGTGATGTTTTTTAACTTTCCCATGAAGGACTAGCAGACAGTTAAAACAGCCCTTCAGGCAGAACAATAGCTTTAATTTCTTTCTCTGCACCTTGATGATTGAAATGGTTATGAGGTTTTTACGAGCTGACATCTCCCCGATGTCCTACCCAGGAGGAAACGGCTGATTGCAGCCCACCAACGTGGAGTCACTCAGAGACGCACCTCGAGATAAGACATCCAGAGATTTCAGACGAGTCGAGATGATTGAACACCGAGTTTGACAAAAAGAAAGTCGAACAGGTAGAAAAGTTTGAAATAAAGTTGATTTTTCTCCTGTGCTGCAATGACATCTTTTACTATTCAAAGCAAGCCGTTGCAGCTACAGTGTGAAACCAACAGTAAACCACAGCCTGAGACGCATTTCCCCTCCGAGTTAAAAGCACAAAACGTTGCGACACACCTCAGGCTTCTCTAAAGCGACACTCACAATCTCATTATAGGACTCTAGCCATTTTAAACCGACTACCTGACTTTCCACAAAACAAACTGAAAAAGCTGAGGAACTCTTTGAGCGAATAAAAAACAAGACCGAGAGTATACGCGTTTCATCAGACGGAAATCTTAAAGAAAAACTCTAAAAATAAACTTCAAAGCTTGAGGTCTTCGTTTGAGTCAAAGTTAAAGGAACGTTCCGGGTTCAAGTCAAGTTAAGCTCTGTCGACAGAAAACAATTCTGATTTGTCTCTCAATTTAAAAATATGCAAAACAACAACCACAAACTTAATGCATGAAACTACTATGACAGAAATGCCTTTCCGGTGCAAAAGTAATTTACATCACGATCATGTGAAATCTGTAAAGTTTCGAAAAATCGATATTTTTTTAAACTGCATTTGTGCAACAATTCATGGTAACCAACATAAACCATAACCATAAACGCACAAAACTTGTACTGAACCTGGAACATCCTTTTAAGAATCTGACACTGGTTTGGCTGAATGTGAAAGGCCAAAGGTTGGCGTCTGCCACATCGTTTACAAAATGTCACTTGCTGAGGAAATCTTTTCTAGCCACTGTAGGAAAGAAGAAGAAAACAAAAAAAAAACAACCCATTATCTTCAACACATTGCCCAGAGAACCACAACCAGAGGAAGATCCTGGTGACAGCTAGGCCTGCTGTATTAGAGTCTCTTTGCCGCCTCTCTAGAGAGATTCCAAACGTGATCAGATGTGATTAGCCACAGTTAAGCACTGCTTGAGAAAGTCAGGTATGTCACCTGGCATCTCAGACAAAATATTTGCACATAATCATGTGTGGAAAGACTCGCTTAACATACCAATAAGGGCTTTTAACCTTGAAATGTGTCTTGTTGAACATGATGCTTAGCGTCAAGGTACAGGGAGGGCCTTTGAACACGTGTAGCTCTCAAATAAACCTTCACGCAGACAGTATTCTTTGTTAGTTGCTACTTGTTTGTATCTCCACCCTAGTAAACAAACCATGTTACCTGGGACACTTCGAACTGCCTAAATAAACATATTTTAGCTTTTCCCACCACTGCCAAGACTAAAAAAAAGGACCTGTACAGTTCGAAGCATCAAGTCGTATGTGCTGTACGGTATTTTCTATATAAAGGGAAGCAGTTTAACCACACTGGTTGTACAAGATTCCTCTATTTGCTTAGTACAATAATTCTCCTTTCAAATGCCATATAGCCTTGGGACTGATTAGTCATCAGAGCTGTTTGATAGAAACAACCACACCCTCTGATACCATCTGTGATCCTTATGCAAAGACTTACCTGCCTGTCTCTCTCATCATGGGAACACTGCCTCATTCTACGCTTAGTGAAGCAGAACAATTTTCTGTGCAGCAATGCACTAATATTTACACAAAAAGTACCGTAACTTCTCATAAAAAGAAATCGAAAGTAGGGGCAAGATGACCTGAAGGTGGAAAAATATGCCACCCCGTTTGCTCTCGGCTGGGTCTTGAGCTATTCGTACTATTAGCAGAAAGGGCACCCCAAACAAGACGGCTGAAGTAAACTGAGGACGGAGATGATACCTTAGACATGCAGAGGTCTGAAGTCACCGCTATCTATAACACAAACTGTCTGTCACACTGCCTTTTTACCAAGAGAAGTAGGCCACATATCATTAGGCTCGCTGAACGTGGCCTGCTCAAGACAGGAGCGCTCCGGCAGGATTTGAGCACTTCATCACCTGCCATGTGAAAGACAGTTACAATACTGGGAGACAGGGATATCAAAAGTGCTAAGGTATTGACTAAAACAGTCTGTACCTAGTAAAACTATACTGAAAAAAGCTAATCCTAAAATAAAAACACAATATCAGTCTTTCTCTAGTAATTAAAGTACAACGTATTGAGCAGCTGAGTTTCTGCCCAAATTTTGTGAAACTGCATTGAAATAGAACGCAGAATTCGAATGGTTTACAAAATGTGAATAAAAAGCTTTTATGCTCACTTAAGGTGGACACATTTTTATTCAATAAAACCACATGCACAAAGCACAATGAAAACAAATTTACCAAATAAATTCCTAGATGTATCAAAGTCATGGGACTAAAAATTTGCTCAGGGAGGAAGAAATAAACAAATATAAAATAGCATTTTGCAGCATCTCAAAAATTGCTCTAGTCATTCTGAATAACATAATTGTGGCATGCACACAAAATTAAGCTATCATTTTTATTTTATTTATTTATTATTTTTATTATATATATATATATATATATATATATATATATATATATATATATATAAAATGTAAACACACACATGCATGTATATATTTAAGAAAAATATGTTTATATATTAGAAATATTTATAAGAAAATATAAATTATATGAATATAAATATATACATGTAAATATTTTCAAAATATATGTGTGTGGGGGGGATATATATATATTTTTTAGTATTTATTTATTTTAATATTATTATTTTTCTTATGTTCTTTTTTCCTTTGTTATGTTTAAATGTTAAAATGCAAGTTTTATATGTTTGTATTCAAAAAAGCGTAATTACAAGTGAGTGTCTGTTAATATTTCAAATAATAAAATATTTAAAGCAAAAAAAATATATGTGTGTGTATTTACATATACACACAATAAATATACACCGTATGCACACATGTAAACAAAAACTTCTTTTGGAATGCGATTAATCGTTTGAGAGCACTATTATATATGATTTATATTATATATCAATTATATGAATATAAATATACATATAAACACATTTAAATATTTTCAAAATATATACTGTATGCGTGTTTATTTAAATATACATAAATATACACAGTACACACATGTAAACACTGCATTTTGGATGCGATTAATCGTTCGACAGCACTAATGTGACTTATATTATACATAAATATAAATATAAACAAATATTGGATGTATTTCTTAAATATACACATGTATGTATGTGTGTGTACATATACACAGTACACACACATATATTATGTAAACATAAACTTTTATTTTATATGCGATTAATCGCAATTAATCGATTTGGCAGGACTGTTTTATTGATAAATATGTACTTTTAACTTTTTTTGAGTATGTACTTACACATTTAGTTACTATTAGATATGTCTACCTGAAACAAAGCACTGGTTAATTTTGATGTTTGTTGACAATACTTGAAAGCAGTGTGCTGCTACATTCATTTAATTTGTTCACATTTATATTAGCATTTAGCTTTTAAATAGGTGTGTTCCATTGCATATATTGCTGTGGTACTAAAACTGATAAAGTCAATAACACAAACATTTTGATATTATTTCAACCCTATGGGCTCTTGCAACCCCTGTCTTACACATGAGCTGTGGGCTTTGTTTGAGAAGGTGAAATGTTGCTTTCTTCCTCCGTAGCAATGTCTTTGTCAGAGAAAAGGTCAGGTAATAATGTCTGTATGTGCATATGTGCGGTTTCCACTGCGCTAGAGTGCCATAATTGGTCTCGCTGCAATTGTGTACCTTTATAAGAGCAAATATTACACGTTTCCTCTCAATATAATGGCTGTAAAGCCTGTACATGCAAGTGCATGTAAGTGCACGCAAAAGCATGACTCTTCGCTAGGGAGCTTTTACGTTTTAGCTTGTGTACAATAATTCTCTACCTTGAGTTGAGCGCTTGGGGCTCAGATCACCCTCGACATATCAGCACAATTGGCAAATCCAATCCCGACGCCTACACAAGCGCCTGGCTCTCCACTCGACAGCTTCCTATAGAGTCATCGCCCCAGTTAGCTATTGCATGCAGGTCGTAGCACGCAGATTTATGGCATGGTTATACTACATGGGAAACCTGAGTGCCGTTAAGTGGCAGAAAAGTGGTAACGTAAGGTGTTAGATTTGTCAGGGTTTGGACGTATGGAGAGGATCATTTGAAATAGTTCTGAAATTGTTTTACAGTTTGTAAATGAGAAGGAAGGTAAGCAAAAGTGGGCCTGACGTAGGCTACCAACTGCCCAAACATGACAGAAAGACCCAACCGTCACATAGAAGTAGCTGAAAACCACTTTAGACAACTGGCTTCTTTAATATACAACTGCAGGACAAGAAACGGTCGCCCAGATAATGCCCTACATCGGAATGAAGTTTAGGTAGCAGGACGCAGGAGGTGCTGAAGCGAATCATAGTTGTATTGTTACCACATTCTTTCCAGCCTGGTGTCACTGGCTCGGTCCTCCACCGTCCAACTGTCCGCTTAAATCTTCCCCCCCTATGCCGCAATTGGCAAAGCCGAGGCGAAAGAGCACTAAAAGCTGCTTGGCTCCAGTTCGGCCGTCCTGACCGCCTCCAAGTCAACCGGCCCCGACGTATAAATAAGAACAATATCAGATAAGTCTTGCAGGAAGCCTATAAACATTTACATTCTCTTTCAAGTGCTGTTTATGGATATTTTATCTCCTATCTGGAAGTCGAAGACATGGTGAAAAAAGACTGCGACCTGGGGAGGAATCCGAGGCAAGTGGTGAATCAAAAAGGCAGCAGGCCCTGACAGGGACCCAGGCCCATTGACCATAATAGGTGTTGAGAGTGGCGGCCTCCACAGATGAGGAACCAGCTCCTTAGGCCTGCCAGAAGAGTTATGAGATGGTGCGGGTAGTGATGGGGAGGGGAGGGATGCCTGGTAAGCTACTAATTCTATATCTTCTTCTGACAAAGACGAAGTACAGCCAGCAGAGTTCAGTCTGGGGAGACGGGGAGAGGGAGCTTGTAGGACTCACTAGTGTTGTGTTTAACAGAGTGGGCCCACTCCTGTCTTCCTGTCCTGCAGTCTGATGCCTATCTGAGGCCGAAGTCTGACCACAGACAGTTAGCGTCTGGTTTACTAAGCCTGAAAGATATGCGAAAAATTTTGTGATTACTTCTTCGCGCCCATTAACCATAGACTGCTTTTTAAGGTCTGTCCACCAGCAAAAGCATGCAATAATGGGATGGTTACCAAATGACTAGTCAGCTGGTCATATGATCACAACATGACAGGTGATCTGCTATGTAAAACAAAGCTTTTATAATGAAAGCCTTTATTTCATGTAAGTCAAATTTTTCCCAAAAGTAACATTAACTTTCAAATTTCTCTACTACTTGTAAAACTTCCCTAACTTTTCAGAATTTTTTTGACATCTCATGTCTGAATGAGCATTTCACATTTTAAGTCTTGATTTTCCTCTTACTTTCAGTTAATGGAGTTTGACAACAAATCTGAGGCGAAATCATTGCTCATTCATGTAAATGCCGACTGCTACTATCTAAAAGAAACGCTGATGCATCACTGATCCCTGAGAGATTAAATTAAAGGTTAAATATCTAGACCTGTTTGCGATTGAATTCCTGTAGTGTCGAATGTGTTTTGACTGAAACCGACATTGGCAACACCAGAAAGTTGTTTGACAAGGAAAGCAATCCTGACTCTGAAAGCCATAGGTGAAATTACAGGTATAATACACCCAAAAATGAAATAACTTACTTAGCCTCATGTTATTGCCTAACGTTTTTTTCTCAACACAAAGACATTTTGAAGAATGTTGGCAACAAAACAGTTTTGGTTTCCATTGGCTGGCATCGTACGAAGAATTTTTTTTTTGTTTTAAAAATGGAGGCATTTTGTCAAAATATCTTCTTTTGTGTTTCACAGAAGCCGTAAACTTTTGGAAAGACATGCGAGGGGATAAATGTGACCCTGGCCTCCAAAACCAGTCGTAAGTAGCATGGGTATATTTGTAGCAATAGCCAAAAATACATTGTATGGGTCAAAATGATCGATTTTTCTTTTATGCCAAAGATCATGTTCCATTGAAGATATTTTATACATTTCCCACCATACATATATCAAAACTTAATTTTTGATTAGTAATATGCATTGCTTAGAACTTCATCTGGACAACTTTAAAGTAGGGCTGTCAAACGATTAATCACGATTAATCGTATACAAAATAAAAGTTTGAGTTTGCCTAATAAATGTGTGTGTACTGTGTGTAATTATTATGTATACATAAATACACACAAGTTAATATACATACTCAAGAGAAATATGTTATTTATGTACAAAATATTTTTATTCATATATAATATAAACTCTATAAAAATTATAATACACATACTTGTAAATATTCTTAAATATACACATGAATTCTTAAATATATACATAAATGTGTTTGTATTTACAGAATAATTACACACAGTACACACACATATATTAGGCAAACTCAAACTTTTATTTTGTATGTGATTAATCGTTTGACAGCCCTACTTTAAAGGTGATTTTCTTAGTATTTAGATTTTTTTGCACCCTCAGATTCCAGATTTTTTAATAGTTGTATCTCGACCAAATATTTTCCTATACTAAAAACCATACATCATTGGAAAGTTTATATATTATTATTTCAAATTATGTATAAATCTAAAATAAATAAATAAATGACCTTTATGACTGGTCACAATATCTAGACTTGTATGCGAAGTATACTACAGGTATAATACACCCCAAAATTAAATAAATTTACTTTCCTTCATGTTGTTTTAAAATTGTAAAACATTTTCTTCTGAACTCAAAGGAAGATATTTTGAAGAATGTTGGCAACAAAACAGTTTTGGTTTCCGTTGGCTGCCATCGTATGAACACAAAAAAAACAGAGGCATTTATCAAAATATCTTTTTCTTTTGTGTTCTGCAGAAGAACTTTTGCAAAGACATGCGAGGGAGTAAATGATGACAGAATTTTCATTCATAGTCAAAAAATACTGTGATGCAACACTAAAACAGCCAATCAGAACACATTTGACATTTGTCCATAGGCGAATCACTTTTATCGTTTAATGCTTTATGGTGCGTTTTGCTTAAAGCCTGAAATCATCCATAAAGCACTTACAAATTATATATGCTAAAGAACACAAGAAAAAGATGTTGTTTTATCAAAACCTTACTAGAAAATCTCAACAGCATATTTTGAATTCTGATTATGTGACATCTAAACCTATCTTAGATCATCAAGTACACAATCTGGACATCTGAGAGACCTGAACTTCAGTCTGAACGGAGTGAGCCAAATCACAGCAAACAGTAGCTGTGGCACTCTGGACGGCCTCAGTTCTCCCCACAACGTGAAACTACGAGAAGCTCCCACATTCACCTGAACCCTTCTAATCTGCAAAATAATGGCACTCTTACACTGAGGTGCATCCTTGCCTGACGTGACGCCTTTTGTCTCCCCCTGTGTTGTGACAACACTTACATTTGTAAATTGCCCTCCTTGTAGAGGATAAACATCTGATAGCCACAAGAGAAGGGGGTTGGGGAGCGTAACAAGCCTCTGGGACTTCCTCTAAACAAATGGAGAGATCTTTAGAAGGCTACTGTTTGTGTTTGCCAAAGACACGGCCAGGATACATGAAGCGCTCCTGTCAATGGCCTCCAGGCGCTATTCAACTACGTTAAAGCTGGCCAACCGGGTGCTTCTGAGAGGGTCTGAGGGGAGAAGATCGCAAATGTTGCAGAGAGTTATTGCAGGTTAAAGTAGCTGCATTATTGTATCTGAAACAAGTAACACGATCTGCATTACACTACGCAACTGAACCTGGGCTTTGAACCAAAAGCATAATATTGCTGTGCGCTGACGCTGTGCAGGCATCACTCAAAGTGTGAACAATGTGGTCAGGAGCACTTTGTCAAAGCTGCTCATTGGATTGGCAATTACTTTAAAAAAAGAAAGAAAGAAAAAAAAAAAAGAAGAATGGCGGGGAGGAAAAACAGCAGATTAATCATGCTGTTAGCGATGAAGATGAAGACGTTGATTAATGCAGTTTGGCTTTTTAAACAAACAACTCCTGAGTGTGCGGTGTGCTCGGCATTACCCTTTAATTTAGAGAGGGTTGACTGGAGAAGTTTTGTTTTTGCAGCTTCGCTGAAGCTCTCTGCCCCCTTGTTCTTTACCCCCTTCTCCAGGGCTTTTTTTTCCCTCTCTCCGACACCATATGGAGCAGGCCTCGCGGAAACAATCCGCTAAAAACAACAGGCCTGCACTCAACCGTTCCCTCCTTTTTTAACACCATGCGAGAATAAATTGCTCCCTTATTGTGCGTTCTGCCAGTGGTCCGGGATCATTTTTGTGTTCTCGATCTAATTAGATTAGTTCGGTGCCGGTTCTGGGTTACTGCAAGAAGGTGCCATACGAGTGGAGGACTATCGGGCTAATTGGCAGGAGGATACGGCCCATTCCTCGCCGTTCGCCAGCAGGTTCGCTCCTCGCTCCTCTCTCATTACCGCCGTTTTGCAACTATCTCAAAAGTCTGTAATAACCCGGCTTACCGTACTCTTACAGACAGAAATTGGAGTCAAACTAGCGAGTCTCATTAGGCGCGCTCACGACCGACACCTCTCAGTCCGTAAAGGCTCTGCTGTTTATCTAGCAGGCCTGCAACGCATAGAGATGTGGAATTTCCATTGCAGCGGCAACCAGTTCATGCTCGCATGCTAATTCCACGTCTGGAAAAAAAAAAAAAAAGAGAAAGAATCAACGACTTATTACAACAAGCTCCTAAATGCACTTTTACCTGCCTTTTTCTTAGTGCCATTATGTTCTTCAACAGTAACAAACTGGTGGTTGAGCACCATACGGCTGATTTAAGTCTCGCTGCGTCAAACATTTCTATACGCGCTGCAAAACCGAGAAACGGTGGAGGCGAATAATCAGACTTTTAAATGAACATTATGAAAACATTTGGCCGTCTGCCTCCCTCGGCACACTGGCACGCCATACATCACGCAGGCACCTACTGGAGAACTATGCAGACCACTCAAATTTCCCCACCATAACTCAACCAAATTATACAAAGCAAGGTACAAGTAATAAGCATAAGCTTTAACTCACGGCATAAATCCATGTTTATACCCAAAAACGGGCATGTGAGTCAAAGAGATGTTCCAGTGCATAATAGCTGAACCTATAAGGATATAAGCATAAGTAAAGCCTATACTGTAGGTTAGATGCAATTAAAAGTGAGCTGAGATCAAAGTCTTCATTTTGAAAATATAGGACACTTAAGTGCAAACACACCACATGCTGCTCAACGCACAATATCAGTAAATCACAGTAAAGGATCATCGGCTGGACTAAATAACAGCCATGAATTAGCATTTAGGGGTTTAGTCTGAGTCGCACACATGGTTCTGAAGCAAATACGTACATTTTTAAAGCAAATTAAAGTAAAATTAGCATTTCTAAATATGGGGTCTTAAAAACTGCAACCGGGTCATGGAAACTAATGACAAAATTAAGACAAAATACAAAGTAAATAATAATACAATCTTGCCAGCATGTCAATACATTTGAAAATAAAAAGTTAAAACTGAAGGAAAAAAATAATATTACAAATATGTCCTCGAAT
>JAHKKF010511843.1:0-19684 GCA_019740295.1 Labeo calbasu
CAAAGTTGTTGGCATGTTTCTAGTGTTATTAGTAAGTTGTTAGCCTGTTTCTAGCATGATTAGCAAGTTGCTAAAATGTTTCTAGCATAATTAGCAAGTTACTGTTTTTCCCAGTTTTAGGCATTTAGTCATTTTTAGGAAATACCGTAAGTCTGATCAGTTAGAAAAGATATAGCACACTCAGTCAGATCAGTCTGAAGCTCTGGTCTGAGTTTGGATTTTGTAGAGTTAAAGCTGATTTAGTCTCAGAAGAAGAAGAAGAAGAAGAAGTTAAGATAACATTTCAGTAAGTTGGTTTTCTCAAGCCAGCTTAATAATATTTCACATTTTTACTGTATTTTTGATTAAATAAATGCGGCCTTGGTGAGCAGAAGAGACTCTTTCAAAACATTAACTATTCTAAAACCTCTATACAGTGGTGTATGTTTGTTAAATTAGTTATTTTAGTGCAGCCGGTGAATAGCAAGTTGAATTATAGTTGAAAGTCCTGTTTAACTTGGAAATGTGTCATATTTTAAAAAAAGTAAAATGTGTTGATGTTAAATGAGCTCCTATCTGACTATATTCCAGACGCTCAGACCGTGAGCCAGCCGGACTCTCCTGACCTTCAGCCCTCTAACTGGACCGGACAGGTGGATTTGGACAAAGAGCCGCTCATGGCCGCCGAACCCACCGAGCTGTCGGCCGAGTATCTGACGGTCCGTCTGCGACCCGGAGACACGTCTCTGGACTGGAGCGGCCAGCTGGACTCGTTCCCGGACAGCCGACAGGTGCTTCCTGATCTGAGGTCGGATCTGAGTCCCGGCGGTTCGGCCCGAGAGGAAGAGGATGAGGACGAAGGTCTGTCCGGGCAGTCCGTGAGTCCTGCGGCTCCTTCAGACGCTCCTCAAGAAAAGGCAGAGAGTTCACTCACCAACATCGTCAGCTCGTTATGGAAACCCTGGAGCTACTTGACAGGAAGTGAAGCGGAGGAGACGACCAAGAGCGCGGCTGCGACGGAGACGCCCGTGACGGACATCAGGACCACTGCAACTCCCGGATCAGGTAGATATGAATAAAAGGGGTTTCGGTCTTAGATTTTCTGAAAACAACTGATTCTAGTAAGAAAGAAATTGATGCAACACAACAAAAATGACTGATTAACAGAATATTTTCAGAAAAGGAAGATTCATTTTAATTATGACGGGCGATAAATCAATATCAATATTATTTTTTGAAAATTGTACTACTTTACAGTTTCAACATCGTTAAATAAAACAAAAAAACATTGTTAAATAAAACAAAAAAAAAAAAACAAATGTTAACTGAAATAAACATTAGCTGACATAAAATACCAAAAATTATACAAATTATACAAAAAACTATATAGACATATTTAAAAAAAAAACTAATAACAATGATAAACACACAATAAAATAATTAAAACTTTTCAAATTGAAGTGAAAAGAGAAAATATGAAAATAAAATATATTTTAAAATTTTTACAAAAAACTGTAGAAAATAAGACTACTTTTTGATTACTATTTTTGTTATTTTGCGTACTAAATTTAACCATTAAAACAGAATCTAGAAAATTGTAAATAAATAAATAAAATTGGGGGGGAAATAATTGAATAATTTAAATTTAAATTAATTTAAATATACTTTTTGATTGCTAAAATTTATTTTTAACCATTAAAACAGAATGCAGAAAACATGTAAAAAAAAAAAAAAATAAATAATAATAATAATAATAATAATAATAAAAAAAGAAAACAGAATTTGGGGGAGAAATGATTTCATAGGGCTCTAAAAAATGTATTTGTTAACTTTTTTTTAATACATTGTTGTTAAATTGTATGTTTCTTTATTTTTTATTAATTAGACATTCTTTTTTTATTAGTATTTTTTATTATTTTTGCGTACTAAATTTAACCATTAAAACAGAATCTAGAAAAAAAAAAAATTAATTAATAAAAAATGGGGAGAAAATAGTTTTCTTAGGGCCCTAAAAATTTTATATTTGTATAAATATGTTTCATTTTTTCTAATAAGTAAACATGCTTTTGATTACTAAAATTTAATTTAACCATTAAACCAGAATCAAGAAAAATTTAAACAAAACAAACCCAACAAAGCGGAAATCAGAAAAAAATCAAATGAGAAAACTGAATTTAATTACATAAAAATGTAATTATAGTTAAGAACATTAAGTGAAAACAACTTCAATCTGTGCTATTTTAGTATTATTTATATGCTTTTAAAGTGTTTGAATTATTAAATTAGCTTCAAAAAACGTACATGAAAATTTGAAATGTTACATTAGTAGCTAACTAAAATAAAATACGTTTAAGTTACTAAAACTTAAAATCACTAAAACTAAAATAATTTTTTTTTTTTTTTTTCAAAAAGTGTTTTCATTTTTATGTTGTCAGTTTTCAGTTTATTTTTGTTTTGTGTTTTTGTCATTTATATTCATTTTTGTGTTTCTATTTAGCTACATTTTTGCTACAGATTTAATTAATTGTTTTGAAATTGTATATGTTTCATAATTGCACTTATTCAGCCATGCTTTTTGTGAAAGCATGAGCCCCGCTAGTGTCAAGTGCGATTTAGTCGCTCGTCATCACTGAGAGATGATCCGTCAGCATTGCTGAGAGTTAGTCGGATAAATCAAGCTCAAGCCCAGCGGGAAGAAGTCGTGAGATTGAGACGAGGGAGTTGAGTTCATTGATGTTGTCCTGTCAGATTCACTTCAACCACAACCTGAAACTATTTTCTTACTGCAAACTCTGTGTTTGTCGAGGAGGGCCGAGCGTTAAAGTTTGAGGATTGACTTAGCGTCCTCTCTGCCCTCCTGTCTTCATTAATACAGATACCTTGTCTGGCCCAAACTGAACCCGGCCGCATTAATGTTTAACGCTAAATGGAAACTTAGGCCTGTCGCCTACATTATTAAAGTCCATTTTCCATGAAGGCAGAATTTCGGCTCTGCCCCAGTGGAAGTTTCATAATTGAGGACTGAAAGCTTGAGACAGGAAGCCAGAAACTGGAAAAGTGTAACCTTCTGCACACTTGCTGTAGTGTATGCTCCAGTGCTTTGTGTGGTTTCTCCTGCTGAAATACAAGACATAACAAAACCAACAATGCATGTGCACTTTTTTATTTTTATGACTCATTTGTGAGGGTTTATTTCTGTGAGGATGCTGCCTTGGGCCGTATACAAGTACGCAAATGCAGCCGCCAGCGTTTGGCCTGCGGCCGTACTGGCAATATATATTATATCACACAATCCGAACTTTTTTCCTTGTAATTTTCAGGAGGAAAATCAGCATTGCAAATTGTTAAAAATGTTAATTTTCAAACAATTCCGTTTGTTTCCACTACAGAAAAAAACTAGGGTTGTGCAATGATTAATTGTGATTCAAAGTGTTTGTTTACATAAAATATATGTGTATATTGTGCATGTTTATTGTGTATATGTATATATAAATACACACACATTCAGTATATATATTTTGAAAATATTTACATGCATTAACATATACATTTTTTATATATAATCAATATTATATATATAAATATATTTAATATATAAAAATAACATCTTTCTTAAATATATTTATGTTTTTGTGTGTATTTATACATAGTAAATATTTACAGTACACACACATATGTAAACAAAATCTTTTATTTTGGATGCAATTAATGCGATTTTACAAAAAAGTCAGAATTGTGCGTAATAAAATCAGAACTGTGAAAAAATTAGCTGCAATTATAATTTATATTTATGAAATTATAATATAAAAATATGTATATAATAATAATAGTACTAATAATTAATTAATAATTAATAATTATTTACATAGCGTCTTTTAAAAACCCAAGGCTGCTTTACATAAAGTTGATATTTTACTTAATTAAATTTTTTTTCTTTCAAATAGAAAAAAAAATCTGAGATATAAATTGAGAATTGTAAAATGTGAACTTAGAATTACTTAGAATTGTAAGGTAAGTCACATTTACTTTTATTTTTATATCCCATAAATGAAGAAAAAAATATTTTTGCCATAGAATATATATATATATATATATATAAATAATTAAAGCTAAAATAGCTAAAATATAAATAATTAAAGAAAGCTTTTATTTTTATATTTTCAGGTTTCTTTTTCAAATATTTTGTTTGTGTTTTGACATTTTTATTCATTTTTTATTCATTTCTTTATATTTTTATATAACTTTATTTTATGTCAGTTTTAATTTTAGTAATTTTAAATTTTAGTGATTTCACCTTATTTTATTTTAGCGAGAATTTCTAATTCTAAAGGTTTTTTAATTGATTTTTTTTAAATCCAGTATTTATATTTGATTTTAGCTTTGTTTCAATTTAAGTAAATGAATTAAAATAATTGTAAGCATGCTTTTATTTTGTATTTTCACTTTAATTTTAATTTTAATTTTAGTTTCAGTCATTCTGTTGTGTGCTTTTGCCATTTTACATATATTTTTTTATTATTTATATTTAGCTTTTATTTATTTTTAGTTTTAGTCATTTTACATTTTAGCAACTTACTTTATTTCAATTAGTAGCAACATTTCAAATGTTCATTTTCAAGTTTAAGTTACAGTTTTTTATGTAATATAAATGTATATATATATGATTTTTATTTTATAGTTAATAATTTTAGTGTTAGTTAACACTAGAAGTGTTTTCATTGTTTAGTGTAAACTGACTATTTGTTCTCTGTAACTGTTTAAAAAATACGAAGTAAAAATAATGCCTGCTTTAAAATGCAAATGTATTTTAGAATTTATTTATCTAGTGTATTCCAGCGTTTAGTAGTGATAATGGTGCATCTGATCACCTCAAGACACATGATTTGAGGAATTATCCATGAACGGATGGAGTTACACGCTGACGTTTGGTTCAGATCACTATAATCTCAAAAATGAGCAATAGTAATGATATTAGTAAATCTTGACCACTACACAAAAGGCAAACAGCCTGAAGTCTTAGACAAGTAAATGAGAAGTGGAGTCAAGTGAATCTGTAATGAGAGACTGGCAGACGGTTCGTCGCTCTCTAGAGACAAAAACAGATCGGAGGAATGAATCCGAAAAGAGCAACATCTAAATGCACACGAACACGACTGCAGATCGAATAAAGCCCCGCAGACAGATTAATAATTATCACTCTCATTTGGAAACAAGTCTTTAACTAATCATTCTCATTACCCAAAGCGTGTTTTTAGTCTCTATCTTGTTAGTGCTCCTTATTTGATCGAGGCAAACAGATGAAAAAAGGTTGTGGTGGTAATGGAAACAAAAATGGCTAACTTTAAATAAAAACATGGAGTTAAACAGAAATTAAATTAAAAAAAAAAATTTAAAAATATTTAAAGCACATAACAAAAAGTCTAAAACTTAAATAAAATGTTAATTAATGTTAATACATAATGTAACAGCATAGCCCGTGAGTAATAGAAAAAATTAATTTAGAATTTTAGTGTTATTTTTTAGTTGGTCTTTTATTTGATTTTATTTCTAAGCTATACTATTATAGTATTTATTAATATTCTGAATTACATTTTTATTTTATTTAATTTTAAATCTTAGATGTTTTGCTATGTGATCTTTTGTGATATTTTAAAAATATTTCTAAAAATATAAAAATATTTCTATTTCACTTCATATTTTTACATTTTAGATTTAGTCATTTTTGTACTTCAGCTTAAACTTGTTTTATTTTAGTTAATTGCCAAGCATTTGTATTCATATTTTCTTTTATTTTAGCTTTATTTTAGTTAACTGTTAGCTGTTTTTAATAGCTTTATTTTTAATGAACAACACTGAAATACACTTCATGGCAAAAAAAAAAAAATGCTTGATGTCTAATAGTTTTGTTTTAGTATTATTTTTAGGTTAAACTATTTGTAATTTAATTTATTAATTATTTTGTAAATAATTTCATTAGTATTTATTTGAATTAGCTTTTCAGTTGTTTTGTTATGTGCTTTTGTCATTTTTTAAAAAATATTTTTTATAATTTTTCATGTTCTGTTTTTTATTTATTTATTTATTTATTTTTTAGTCATGTTTGTACTTCAACTTGTTTTATTTCATTTAGTTGCCAAGGCATCATTTCTAATTTTCGTAGAAGTTTTAAGTTTATTTTCATCTAATATCTTTTTTTAGTATTATTTTTAAGCTATAATATTAAGGTACTTATTAATATTTTCAATTAGCTTTTTAGTATTTTCAGTTTCAGTCATTTTGATGTGCTTTTGTCATTTTTATAATTTTTATAATTTTTATGTTCTGGTTTTTATTTATTTATTTATTTATTTATTTATATTTTTGTCATTTTTGTACTTCAACTTTTTTTTTCATTTAGTTTCAAAGAAATTATTTCTAATTTTCATAGAAGTTTTTAAGTTCGTTTTTCATCTAATATTTTATTTTAGTATTATTTATAAGCTATAATATTATAGTGTTTATTAATATTTTTAATTAACATTTTTGTATTTTCAGCTTGTCATTTTGTTATGCTTTGGTCATTTTTATTATTTTTTATAATTTTTATGTTCTGGTTTTCATTCATTCATTCATTTCATTTTTGAACTTCCGCTTGTTTTATTTCATTATTTGCAAAGATAACATTTCTAATTTTCATTGAAGTTTTTAAGTTAGTTTTTTATCTAATATCTTATTTTAGTATTATTTATAAGCTATAATATTACTATAATTTATTAATATTTTGAATGAGCTTTTTTGTGTTTTCAGTTTAGTCATTTTTATGATCTGGTCTTTATATATTTGCTATTTATTTATTTATTTCAGTTTTAGTTTTAGTCATTTTTTTTATTTAACTATTATTTTCAGTCATTTTTGTACTTCAACTTGTTTTATTTAGTTCCACAGACATCATTTCTAATTTTCATAGAAGTTTGCGTTATATCTAATATCTTATTTTAGTATTATTTATAGGCTATAATATTATAGTATTTCTTAATATGTCTTATGCTTTTGATTTTTTTTTTATTTTTATAATTTTTATGTTCTGCCTTTTATTTATTTGCTTTTTATTTATTATTTTATTTAAACTTTAGTTAGCCATTTTTGAACTTCAACATGTTTTATTTAATTTTTAATTTTTGTAGAAGTTTTGAAGTTTGTTTTTCATCTATTATTTTATTTTAGTATTATTTATAGTTTATAATATTATGGTATTTATTAATATTTTGAATTGGCTTATTTTAATTTTATTTTAAATCTTAGTCCTTTTGTTTTGTGCTTTCGACTTTTTTATTTATTTATGTATTTATTTTTAATATTTCTATTGAACTCTGTTTTTTCTTTACAGTAACAGCACTGGTTGTGTTTGTGTCTGTAGGGTTGACGTCATGGTGGAGTCACTCTTGGTTGTCCAGTCCTTCAACCGTCACTGACAAATTAGTCACTTCCTTTCCGGCCACGAGTCCAGTCGCACCCACGACAGTCCCACCAAACGCCGGCAGAGACGAACCGGACAACAACCAAACCAGTCGACCTGCGCAGGACGGTCCGGCGACGGCGGCCGATTGGATCGTGGTGACCGAAACACCCGAACAGAAAACCGAAACCCCTGAACCCAAAGTCTCCGAGAACTACTCCGGAGAGAGTCGAGTCCCTGAGACGGAGGGCAGCTCGTGGGGCGACACGTACCCGTCGTCCCAAGCGCCGCTGACGGTGATGACGACGAGCACCGATTCCTTCTCCACCGCCCCACACGGACACGAAGCTCGCGGAGAAATCCAGTACAGACGCAGAAACAAACCCAAGAGACTCAACCAGAGCACCACGGAGATGACAACGAGCGTCGCCCTGAGCACAACGACTCCCTTCGTCCTGACGTCCAACGCTGAAGACACTGGGACGACCCTCTCGACGTCTGCAGATGAGTCTCACACGTCAAATTTCGCCACGACGGTTCCCGGCACCGTAGAGCAGGATCTGAGCAGCACCGAGACTGTCAAGAAGAACAGCTCAACTGGAGAAGAAGAAGGTACGATTTACTGCTTTAAAGTACAACTAATCTAATTCAGCGTCTTCAGTAGTGACAAACGATATCATATCAAGAGTCACTATTGAAGAAAAATTACACTGAAATACAAAGATCAAAGCAAAATAAAAGTTTGGTTTAACTTGAAGAAATTATGACAGAAATATATTACTATTCTATACTAAAATGTATAGTAATTATAATAACAGTAGTAATATTTTTAAGGAATATCATACAACCAATTTATACAGTTCTGTTGTGCAGCGCCTTAACTGACATAAAAATAAAAATGCAACGTTTTGTTGCAATTTTTTTTTTTAATTTTGATTACTTTTTAAAAGATTGATTAAATTGTTTGTTTTATTAATATAAAAAAGTTGTATTAATTCATTTCATTAGACACAATTTTTGATACATTTGTTTTAAATCATAAAACACCGAATGTAAAATGTAAAAAAAAAAAGTAAAATGTGAAAAAAAAAAAAATAATAAAATGGCAAGGTTTTTTTTTATAAATTGTTATTTTTCATTTGATTACATTTTAAATTATTAAATAAATTGTTATATTAATTTTATTAATATGAAAAACTTTTAGTAATTCATTTCATTAGACACAGTTTTTGATACATTTGTTTTAGATCATAAAACACAGAATCCAGAAAAAAAAAAATTAAATTTAAAAAGTGAAAAATAAAAGAAAATAAATTAAATAGCAAAGTTTTGTTTTAAATGTTTTATTTTTATTTGATTACATTTTAAAAGATTGATTAAATTAGTCACAATTTTTGATTAATTTGTATTAAATCATAAAACACAGATTCCAGAGAATTTTTTATTACATTTTAAAAGACTGATTAAATTGTTCGTTTTATTAATATTAAAAAGTTGTGTTAATTAATTTATTAGCCACAATTTTTGATACATTTATTTTAAAATCATAAAACACTGAATCCAGAAAAATAAAATAAAAAAGTAAAAAATAAAAAAATAGAAATGGCAAAGTTTTGTTTTAAATTGTTAGATTTTTATTTGATTACATTTTAAAAGATTGATTAAATAATTTTTTTTTAATTTAATTAATATAAAAAAGTTTTAGTAATTAATTTCATTAGTCACAATTTTGGATTAATTTGTATTAAATCATAAACAGAATCCAGACAAATTAAAAAATAAATAAAGTTGCAATGTTTTGTTGTAAATTAGTTGGTATATTACATTTGATTACATTTTAAAAGATTGATTAAATTGCTTTATTAATTGTATTAATATAAAAATGTTTTATTAATGTATTTCAATAGACACTGTATTAAATATGTTTGTATCAAATCATAAAACAGAATAAAAAGAAGAAAAACGCTAAAAAACAAATCATTAAACTTCATTTGATTAAAAATTAATTAAATTATTTAATTTTATGAATATTAAATATTTTATTAATTATTTTCATTATATATAACTTTGATCAATTAAATAATAATTTAAATTAATAATTTAAAAAATCCAGAAAAAAAGAAATACTCTTAATGTGCTTATACAGTACATTATGTATGAGATTTTAACTGATCAAATTCAGAATATAGACTTTATTGATGATGCATATTATATAAAAGAAAAGCAAATGAACCCAGAATATGAATGCAGTTCTCTAAATTGCACATTAAGTACTTTATTTATAATGGTTTATAACTTTGCACATTGCATTTATATTCTGTTCATCTGCTGGCCTGTGCATAATATATTTTATTATTAAAATATTCCGTATGCTGAATTTGCTTCTCCAGTGTCTCTGTTTTTATACATTAAGCCACATTAAGTGTTTTCATTAAACACTGCCATTAGAAAAATCCATGTAATCGCCTAAATTGCATCTAGTGTTAATGAAAACTCTCAAACTTTATTCGTATAGTCTTTATATTTAATGGAGAAAACATCACAGAATCACCTAAGTGTAAAATTAACAATTTAACAACACGTCTAAACCAATACTTGCAGTTTTTAAAATTACTGTTTGATTTCAGGAACGGAACAAACAAAACTGAATTAACTAGCCACTCCTGATATACCCATTATCTAAATTGCATGTGTCATAACAACACCTTTTTAGTATAATTAAAACAATTTGCCGAAAATAAGGTTTGTACGTGTCTGACAGTTCAGTACGTCTTAAAGCTAAAGGACAGAATGTCAGGCTTCTCAGCGCAGTAATTTGATTGGCTATTTGAGCTGTCAGTCATTTATCTGACATGAGGACAACTGAATATGGAACTGCTAAAATCTCTTAAAATCTGATGTGAATGTTGTCAAACATTGTTTATAACCCTCAGTGCCAAAACAGTGCTGAACAGCCAAGCAAAGCAAATACACAATGCATGTTTAAATGTAAACAACATGCAGCAGCTTTGCTGATTGGTTGTTGGATATGGAAGGCGGGGCTTCAGCGTTCCAGTTTCTCCCATTCATTGCAGTTACTGGTGGTTTTATGCAGTCTTTTGGTAAAAAAGATATTTGTAATCATCTGTGAATCAGGTGGGAGGACGTCCAGGTGCAGAAAAAGACTCTTGTTGGGTTTAATTATGTGACAAGTGTGTGCTTTGGGTGGAGAGCTCACGCAAATGAATATTCATATTGGGTGTATGAATATTAACGAGCACCGCTCCCAGAGATTGGCTTATTATAATAGTGAGAGCTGTTAAAGTGAAGAGGCTTATGGCCGGTTAGGGATATTTGGATGTCAGAATGGATGTTGATGAGCCAAAAAATAGATTTCACAGCAGTTCTGCTGGCTGTCTGGCGTAGCAACCAAACTATGATAATTAGCGAGGACATCGGAGATAATTATTACTTTTCACTGATTCGTGGCCTGATGTGTGTTCTCTCATGTTCCTGCAGGGTCAGAATCATTTAAAAAGTGCAGGGACGCAATATAAAACTTATTAGCCTTGCTCATGAATATTAATGAGATTATTGTGGACTGCAGGCCAATGATGGACTTTTGGTCTCCAGTCATTCTCTCTGCTTTCACTCGTGTGTTGAAGGATATCTTGCTTCTATCTGGCTTTTCCACCTCAGTCAGACAGCGAGGCGGATCAGTAGTTTGGACCAGAGCCGTCACGTCCATGAGGATTGATTGAGCTGCTGTTATAAGCAGTGGGACCGACACAAACTGATGTCTCTCGCGTCTCCCGTCTGTCGTCCTGAAGAAGGCTGGATTTGACCTTCAGTGTTACAGTAGCTGTCAATCACAGGAGGCCTGAGAGCTGTACTGATTGACACAAGTGATGTGGAGGAAAAACATTCACGTCTATATATATACACACACACACACACACACACAATTTTATTATCATATATAATAGTTTTTATTACATGTATTATTATTATTATTATTATTATTTTTATAATATATATACAATAATAATATATTTTTTAACCCAACAATTAATATTATTATTAAACCTAACATAGAATTATATTTATATCAATAATAATAATAATTATTATTATTATTATTCATATAAATATAATTCTTATTTATATTACATTATATTAAATACAAAAATTACTAAAATATATTTTATATTACTAAAATATATTATATTACTAAATACAAACATTAAACAAAATTTAAAAACATTTAGTATTTAAATAATTAAATACTACTAATATTTTAAATATATTTAAAATGAAACATTTAAAATAGAAATATTTAAATTAAAAATGTTTTAAATGTACAATATATAAATATTAAAAAATATATACTAATTAGTAATAATAAATATACAAACTACTACAATAAATATACAAACTAAATATTGAAGTACTAAATAAACTAATACTAAAATGGAAATAAAATTTGGATGTGAAAAATGACAAAAACGCCCACAAAATTATTACGCTATTACTAAAATGTTTAAATACAATTAAAATATGTTATGTAAATATATTATTTATATTAAAAATGCTAATAATTAAATTAAAAAATAACATAATATACACTACCAGTCAAAAGTTTTTGAACAATTTTTTTTAAAGAAGTCTCTTCTGCTCACCAAAATACAGCAAAAGCAGTAATTTAATTTTAAGTAAATTTAGAAATATTTTTACTATTTAAAATAACTTCATTCTATTTTAATACATTTCAAAATGTAATTTATTCCTGCGTTTTCAAAGCTGAATTTTTAGCATCATTACTCCAGTCACATGATCCCTCAAAAATCACTCTAATATTCTGATTTGCTGCTCAGAAAACATTTATAATTATTATTATGTTGAAAACAGCTGAGTAGATTTTTTTTTCAGGTTTCTTTGATGAATAGAAAGTTCAGAAGAACAGCATTTATCCGAAACATAACATTATAAATGTCTTGATCACTTTAAAACATCCTTGCTAAATAAAAGTATTAATTTCTATCATTTCATTCACAAAAAATCTTTTGAATGGTACAGTGTATAATTGTTATGATTTTTTATTTCAGATAAATGCTGAAAATATATTCGCTAAAATATGCTCAAATATAATATCGCTAAAATATATTCAAATAGAAACCAGTTATGTTAAATAATACAAATATTTTACAATATTCTTCTTTTTCTGTATTTTGGATCAAATAAATGCAGGCTTGCTGAACAGAAGAGACTTCTTTAGAAACATTACAAAACTTTTGACTGGTAGTGTATATATTTTAAAAGTTAATTAAAATGACAAAAACACCCACAAAATAAATATAAATATTGTAATATTGTAAATATTGTAAGTATTTGCTGAAGTGTGATATTTGAATCTAAATAACAGGGTTTTTATATTCATTTTAAGCGGCGTTCATAATATGTTTGAAGTGTTCTGATGAATATTACGAGTGTCCGCCGCTGCTGTTGTGATTTCAGCACACGGTGTGATAATTTGATGATGTGTAAGTAAATTTGCAGCTGTGTAAACACTGAATTAAATCAGTCTGCCTGATGGGTAATTGTTTACCGTAATGCTGACATGATTATCACACTCTATTTTCTCTCTCGTTGTGAAATGTTTGCATGTCGCTCTTTTCAAAATCACCTCTCACATTTGCAGTTGCCCTCTCAACTTCACTAAGCAATTATATAGTGTCACATATAGTTCTCTGTGTATATCCCATCATGCCCCGCTGGTGTGACCTCAAGGATGTGGCTCGTTTGCATGTGTGGTGAAAACACCCAACGAAGCAATTAGGGCTGAAGCGACGGTTTGCTGCTGTAATGAAGTGAAACAGGCCTGGATGAGGGGGCGTGGCCTGCGGAGTGAGAGGATGATTGGCGGGCCGCTCTCAGCACGGTTACCATGACAACAGAGCCGGAGTGCATCCAGGAGAAAAGTATTTATAAAGCCCATCACTGTAAGAGACCGAGAGGAAAAGACAGACTCACGGAGAGAAAAGAAATAGACTTGTACTGATAGTTCTGCTCTAAACTCACACGACTGGTTGGGTGGTTTGTTAGTTCATGCAGAATTTCACATTCAGTGATGTAAATAACAGTAACAGTGAACCGATCCTTGACTGTGACCTTTGTAAAGTGTATTTTTGTAATATTTGGGGCTGTTTACGTTCAGTATTCGTGCAGAAAGACTCCCAGAAAAAATCATTGCAAACCTCTTTGACTTTCTTACTTTTGTGGAAAACAAAAAATGTTTTTTTTGTGATAAACTGTTTATTTTGTTTCAAAATGCACAAATATGCTATATATATATATAATAGAAACATTTAAATAAAAATGTTTTAAATATTAAAAAGTATTAAAATAAATGTATTTCAGCTAGTTTGTCAAGGCAACATTTCAAAAATTTTTTTAGTTAATAATGACAAAAATAGCCACAGTAAATTATTACTAAAAATGTAACTAAAATGAAAAGTACATTTTTATTAAGTTAATGAGAATGACAGAAACACCTGCAAAATTATTACGTAATTAAATTAAATTAAATGAAAAATTACATTTTAAATTAAATTAAATTAAATTAAATTAAATTAAATTAAATTAAATTAAATTAAATTAAATTAAATTAAAAGGAAAACTACAATAAAGGTGAAACTAAAATATCACTGGTCTAAACAATGTTTAGATCCGTTTTATTTCGAAAGATCAAGACAATTACCTTATGAGTATAAATATTGTGTTTGTTAAAGTGCAATATTTTATATAGCATAAAAAGAAAAAAATAATGTTTTAATTTTCTAATTAGTGCAGAAATATAATGTAAATAAAATTAATAGAAATATATTTATATATAAATTTTAAAATGAACCAAAAATTAAAAAATGAAATATATATTATAATATATTAAATACATATAATAAAATATAAAAACATCACATCACATAATAACAATAATAATAATAATAATAACAATTATATATATTTATATATATATTAATAATAATGAATATTTTTAAAACCTGCCAGTTAATATTATTATTAAACATAATCAAGTTGGTTTTGTATAAAATATTGTAATATAAATAAGAATTATATTTTATTAATAATAATAATTATTATTATTATCAGCATCATTATTACTAAATACAGATATTAAATTTGTATAACATTTAGTATTTAAATTAAATAATTTGATACTAATAATATATAAATTATGAAATAAAACAAAATGTAAAGTTAATAAAACATTCACAATAGAAGTTTAAAATAATTTAAAAATAAATATTAAATATTAAAATAAATGTATTTTTCATTTTCCTTTAGTTAGTCTATATATGCAATACAAGTTCTTAATTTTGCGCAGAAAAAATGAATGTTTTACTTTAATTAGTAAAGAAATATGTCAACATAATATGTCAACAAAATCAATATAAATAAAATATATGTATATGTGCATTTTAAAATTAAGTATAATATATTAAATATATATAATATATATATATATATATATTTTTTTTTTTTTTATCATTTTAACTAATCACAAAAGCAAAAGGGGACTGTGAAGGCTTGTTTGCTGTGTGATTTACTAAATATATTCAAAAAACAAAAAAGGTGTATTGATGAATTCCATATAATGCAAGTGATTGGTCTCCACATGATGTCAATCTCCAAAAATGACATAAAGCACCACATAAATGTAATATAAACAGTCCAAATGTTACATTTTAAAAAAGTTAAAAGGAGCAAACTGAAATGTAGTATTATATACAAAAAACTGTGCATTTTATGATCAAAAGCAGCTTAGACATTCTACTATAAACATCTCCTTTTGTTCTGCATGGATGAAATAAGGTTTGGGGCACCATCAGAGTGAGTAAATGATGACTGAATGTGTGGATGAACTGTGTCTTTAAGCGTATAACACCTATATGACCTTGTTTCTGTGAACTGACTCTCACACACAGGGATTTTTCTGCCTGCTGCGTCTTCGATTCTCTTTCTCTGTCTGTATATAAATATATATGAATATATGGTGAGGTGAGATTGTCACAGCGCAGGTCAGCGGTGAAACTCATTCAGCGCTCTATTAGAATGAGCCCTTCTCTGAAACTCATCGCTGGAAACCCATTACAAGCCTCAATGATCGCACACACGCGTACGGCTGAGGTGTGTGTGTGAGAAAGAGGGGCGTAATGAAAAGAGACTCGAGAGAAAGCAGGACTGAATGATAGTGTTGTGTTCAGACTGAATGTCATCAGAACGTCTGTTTCACTTTGCAGTTCATTCTGCTCAAGATCCGCCCACTTAAACTGACTGACATGGAAACCTGACCAATCACAGCTCACCTTTTATGTGGGTGAATCTAAAAACTATAATGATAGATGCATCTGAAATAAAGTAAAACCTTCCGCAATTCTTGGAAAATGCCAACAGACTTAATATATCTTTAAATGATAAATACTGATAGTTTCACTTGCATAGTTTTATTGTAATAAGATGAGCTTCATCATTCCTCTGACTGGATGTATTTGTGTTAGTAACTGAGCAAATCTCCAGCATTAATGCAGTAAGTTTTGCACAAGGTAAACATATAAATCTTATTCCTGTCAATAACGTGCCAGTGCTTTAAAGGAGAAGTCCACTTCCAGAACAAAAATGGACAGATAATTTACTCACTTGTCATCCAAGATGTTCATGTCTTTCTGTCTTCAGTCGTGAAGAAATGATGGTTTTTGAGGAAAACATTTCAGGATTTATTAATGGATTTCACTGGTGCCCTGATTTTGAACTTCCAAAATGTAGTTTAAATGCAGCTTCAAAGGCTCTAAACGATCCCAGACGAGGAAGAAGGGTCTTATCTAGCGAAACGATCAGCCATTTTTTTCTAAAAATAAAAATGTGTATACTTTTTAAGCACAAATGCTCGTGTAGCACAGGCTCTGGGATGCGCATCCACACCGCTACGAATTAGCAATGAGTCGTTCTTGAAGGATTCGTTAGTTTTGAACGAATCTTTAATGTGACTCGGGAAGAACGAGTCGTCTCGGGGAGTGATTCGTTTAGTCGTGCATGCGCAACATCCTATTAGGTTCTGTACTGGAATTAGTTCACCTGTTTCGAGTCATTCGTTCATCTTATGGGGCTGTCACGTGATGAACGAACGACTCAAACCCGAAAGCTTGTCAGATAAGAGGTGAGTTGAGCTAATCATAGACTAAAGACCCAGGTAAACAATGAATGAATCTTTTCTGTTTCTTATAGCATTATAGTTTTGTCTTGTTTGTAGTGTGATCAGTGTTTGTGTAAGCAGTAGATGTGTTAGGGAAGTAACACGTAACATTTTAATTATATTTTGCTAAAATGAACAAAATGATTTGAAAAAAGATTCGTTCATTTTGCTGAACGAGACTCAAAGGTCAGAGTCGGTAAAATGATCCGAACTTCCCATCACTACAATGAATCACATCTAAGTTGATCGTCTGTGTACTCCGGCTCAAAAAAGTCTTATTTTCTCCTACAACTTGAGAGGACATCGTTGTAGCTTTTTGTTTGTAAACAACGTTTGACTTACTTGCACTTTCTTAGTCTTTGTGCGTTCACTTGGTAAACACTGAGTCTGTAGTTCCGTCTGAACATTTGACGTGATTCAATAGTATGTAGCGTCGTGAACGCGCATCCCATGAGCTTTTGTGCTTAAGAAGTATGCAAATTTTTATTTTCTGAAAAAAATGGCTGATCGTTTCGCTAGATAAGACCCTTCTTCCTCGGCTGGGATCGTTTAGAGCCTTTGAAGCTGCATTTAAACTACATTTTGGAAGCTCAAACTCGGGGCACCAATGTCCATTATATGGAGAAAAATGCTGAAATGTTTTCCTCAAAAAACATAATTTCTTCACGACTGAAGACAGAAAGACATGAACATCTTGGGTGACAAGGGGGTGAGTACATTATTTGTGAATTGTTGTTCTGGAAGTGGACTTCTCCTTTAACAATAAGGTAAAACAGCGATATAGGACGATTTTGAAGTTGAGGGAGAACATGAGATGAGAGTTTTTCGACATACCCTAACTGTCATGAACTAGAACAAAAACAGTCCAGGCAGAGTAAGACGAGTGTTTGACATTAAAAAATTACAGAAATTGTATTATTTTTATGAAAATAACCGATCATTACGCTACGATAAGACCCTTCTATCTCGCCTGGGATCGTTTACAACCGCATTTGTGATCCTTTGAAGTCATTTAAACTCCATTTTGGAAGCTCAAACTCAGGGCACCATATCAGTCCATTATATGGAAAAAAAAGCTGAAATGTTTTCTCAAAACATATTTTCTTTATGACTGAAAGATATGAACATCTTGGATGACAAGGAGTTGAGTACATTATCTGTCCATTTTTGCTCTGGAAATGGACTTCTCCTTTAACATAAGACTGATGATGTTTGGAAAACTGGACTCATTTACCAGGTTTTTACCCCTGAACCTCGCCGACATGTGTCTAAACTCTCATTAGGGCGTTCGGGACTCGCCGCGGCCAACTTTCGGCGGGTCACGCGTGTCACAGATGTCTGCGAGTGTGTGCCAGCTTTATAATCACAGACAGATTGTGATGGATCACCTCCAGAGCGTCACTGACACCAGTGTTTTCTGTTTTGCAGCGGACGACAGATGCAGCTGTCTGCACGGAGGGACGTGTCTTCCTCACGGAGAGGGTTTCCGCTGCTTCTGTCCGCAGGGTTACACAGGAGAGAGCTGCGAGATCGGTAAGCAAATTCAGAGTTTAAAGGAACAGTGCGGCCAAAAATGTACTTACAAAATGTGGATGAGTTTGTTTCTTCGTCATATTGGGAGAAATGTAGCATTGCATCACTTGCGTACCAGTGGATGTGAATGGGTGCCGTCAGAATGAGAGTCCAAACAGCTGATTAAAACATCACCACAAGCAATCCACACCACTCCAGTCCATCAGTTCACATCTTGAGAAGACAAAAGCTGACACAAATCCATCATTAATAATCCATAATCTGTAATAACGCTTCCTTCAATGAAAACATCCATCTCCTGTCGTCTCTCACATCAAAATCCAGTCTAAACATATTTATTTAGAGCTGTTTTGTCTTGTAAACAGTCCTTGATCTGTGCAGATTTCTCTCTTGATTCAGACCAGACCACTTTTTCACTGGAGGAAGTTTTATTATGGATTATGGACTTGTAATTTAGTTACAAATGTCTTAATGATGGATTTGTTTCATTTTTGTCTTCTCAAGATGATGGACTAGTGGATTACTTGTGGTTTATTGTGATGTTTTATCAGGGTTTGAAAATGACAAAAAATTAAATTGGTTCACTCCAAGCAGAATTGATATTTTAACATTTCTGTTGCTGTGTTCCTCTGTATTATTATTGTTCAGAAACTGGTTTAAGTAGAAAAATACATTTAATCACATTATTCTTTTTTTTTTTAATTCTTTGCTAATAATAATAATAATAATAATTTTAATAAAGTTCAGCGTTTTATCAGGGCTTGAAAACAACAAAAATTAAATTGATTCACTCTGAGCAGAATCGATATTTTAACATTTCGGTTCCTCCATTCCTCTGTATTATTATTATTATTATTCCGAAACTGGTTTAAGTAGAAAAAATTCCAGTTAATGACGTTATTTATTTATTTTTTTAATTCTTTGCTAATAATAATAATAAAAATAGTAATAATAAAGTTGTGTTTTCTTTACTTAAAAAGAAAAATAAACGAGGATTATTGTGATGTTTTTATCAGGGCGAAACCGATTTGAGTAGAAAAAAATACTGGTTAATAACGTTATTTATTTATTTTTTAAATTCTAATATAAATAATAATAATAATAATAACAAAGTTCAGTGTTTTCTGTATTAAAAAAGAAAAAGAAACATGGATTATTGTGGTGTTTTATCAGGGCTTGAAAACGACAAAAAAATTTAATTGGTTCACAACGAGCACAATCGATATTTTAACATTCCTGTTCCTGCGTTCCTCTGTATTATTATCATTCCAAAACTGGTTTAAATAGAAAAAATAACAGTTAATCACATTATTTATTTATTTTTTAAATTATAAATAATATATAATATATAATAATATATAATAATAATGTTCAGCGTTTTCTTTACTAAAAAAAAGAAAAGAAACGTCTAGGTTACGTACGTAACCCTCGTTCCCTGAAGGAGGGAACGGAGACGTTACATATGGGAACTCGCTTGAGAGTCCAATCAT
>JAHKKF010511844.1:0-20913 GCA_019740295.1 Labeo calbasu
CAAAGTGATGCTTGCTTACAAATACAGGGCATGATTGCAGCTCTCTATACTTAGTGACTTCTAGTGGAGGAGTTAGACATTACATTGGGTTTAATGGATGAGAAAAAGCAAAATGTTACCAAGCAACGTGTCCTCAGGGAGCAGCTCCGGGCCGGCGTGCAGAAGGGGGGCGTTGATGGCGTGCTTACCCTCTTCCTGAAGGTCACTCACTGTTAAGACAAAAGATGATGACTAAAGCATCACAAGCATCATATTTTCTGGGACATGTACCATACCTTGGAATATAATAATAATTCAGTACCATGATACACAGTAAGGATTCTTCATGTTTGTCAGGATTTTTTGAAGAAAACCTCTGTGATAAACAGAGCGGCTAATATCACGTAACTCGCTGCTATTGCTAAATCAATACGAGGAGCTCACTGACATTTCAATTAACTGATTAGTGTGCAGTAATTAATCAGCTGGTTCATGACTAACTCTCCCTCTCTTCCTCAATCAGTTTATTGCAGCTAATTTCAAATATGACATGATGTCTCATTCTAAAGAAAACAGCCTCAATTTAGCGCACTTCCTCTTAAACGCAAACAGACGTCAGGGTCAAATCCAAACAAAGAGTTCCTCCTGTATGCAACACACCCACGCCAACTTATACAGAGTCAGCAATGTTCTAAAATGCTTTTTTTAAAGAAAGACTTTTGTTGGACGCATTACATTGAGCAAGTGACAGTAAAGACATTTATAATGTTGCAAAAGATTTCTTTTTAAAATAAATGCTGTTCTTTTGAACTTTCCAATGTTTTCAACATTGATAATGTTTCTTAAGCAGAAAATCTGCATATTAGAATGATTTCTGAAGGATCATGTGAAACTGAAGACTGGAGTAATGATGCTTTTCAGTATTTTAATACTGGTGACTAAGTGTTAAACAGCACAAAGACCTACTATCAATTATTAGGGCCTGAGCACTGGTGCTACAAGGACCCTATTGGGAATTGCTCAGATTCTTCTTCTTCTTCTCCAAAATGAATCACATTTTTGAGTGCCTAAACATACTCAAAAACTTTGTACATGCGCCAGAGGTGGCGAAAACTTACAACTTAATGGGTTTCAGAAGTGGTTGTGGCAAAATGGCTGGATAGTGCCACCTTCAAAGTTTCAATGGAGTGCCCCTCGAGCTATGTTTCACACACACATACGAAATTCGGTAAACACATGTAAAACACCAATACCTACAAAAAAGTCCAAAACCCAGCAGGAAGTCTGTTATTTTGAATTTTCAAGTTTTGTGTCATTTTTGCCATTTTCGGGCATTGTGTGTTTAAACAAACTCCTCCTACAGATTTAAACGGATCAAATTTGGTCAGTGTAATCTAAAGCCCTTTGTGACGTTAAATTGCGAGATCTTCAGTTTTCGTTAAAAGGTGTGTGGGTGGCGTCCTGACAAACTTCGATGTTTTGCAGTGAAACAGGAAGTTGTTATAATTAAGGTATACAATGGCCGATCTGGACCAAAATTTACATGTTTGATAAGAGTCCTGTGCTGAACATGTCCATGCTCATATTCAGTTATAGTCATAGCGCCACCTGCTGACAATAGAAAGTGGCATGTTTTATGCTCTAACAAACTCCTAATAGATATTTTTTGACATCAACATTATATTTGGTCAGTCTACTCTAAGGGTCTTTGAGGTGTTAATTTGCAAAAATCTTGAGTTTTCGTTAAAGGGTGTGTCCGTGGCGGTGTTTCACCATGTAAAAGGAAGTTGTTATAACTTTTACACTAACTTAAACATGCAATGTCCAATCTGGAATAGACTTCACATTTGGTAAAACTTCTGGCCTGAAGAAATCTAAAGGCCAATATTCAGGGTAATCATAGCACCAGCTGTTGGCAACAGGATATGTCATGTTTTACACTCACTTAAACATACCATGTTCAATCTGCGCCAAACTTCATATGTTTGATCAAAGTCCTGGCTTGAAGACATTTACATGCTAACATTCAGTTATAGTCATAGCACCACCACCTGGCAGCAGGAAGTTTGGCACATATACATTACTTATACTTAGACATATTTCTCCTATATTTACCACTTTAAGTGCATATTGCAATTGCATTGTTGGGTTAGCAGTTAGCCCCTGGTGGCAGATGCCAGAACTAGATCAATCTGGACCCAATAAAGCATCTTTCTCCACTGACAGTAATGTATTCTAATACTAGAATAGTTTGCAAGCTACATATATATTGCTAAAATTTTATTACATTAAGCATTTACCACTATAAAATGACTTTTGGAGCGTGAAATAAATTTGGATTCATCTTTTAACATGAACACTGTTCTTATCAGCTAAGCTTAATCACCTAGCTGAGAAACCATCTTCAAGGCAGTGTTATCAATATTTTTAGTTTATTTATGTAGTTTTAGTTATTTGAGTACTTTGACTTAAACTAACTGAAAATGAGAAATGTTGCTTTGGCAGCTAAATGAAATAAAGCTTTTTTTGTAACATTTTACAATAAGGTTCTATTAGTCAATGTTAGTTAATGTATTAACTAACATGAACAAACAATGAACAGTACATTTATTACACTATTTATTATCTTTTTAATGTTAGTTATATATATCTCAGAAACTATTTGGTTACCAACATTCTTCAAAATATCTATTGTGTTTAGCAGAAGAAACAAATTCATATGGGTTTGGAACAACTTTAGGGTGAGTAAATGATGGCAGAATTTTCATTTTTGGGTGAACCATTCCTCTAAGATGAGAATCCTAACAGATTTTCTTTCTGTCAACAGCACAGCCGAAACATGACTTTAAGGATAGTAGGCGTCATTCATGTTTTGTCATCAGGCCCACATTTAAGCGGAGACTCACTCATATAAACATTTAAGGTCCAGAGGGACAGTTTCACACTGACAGTTCTTCATCCACCCTACAGATCTACACAGAGCATGTAGCATCTCGCGCCCAATCTGCACTTCCTGCAAGACTACGCTTCTGCTTTTCATCATAATTATGCATTTCCCTTCTAGGGCACCATAAAACAAGCAGCATGCCTCAGTTATTTAAATATTACAGTTCCGTCCGTGTTTCGAAAGAGAAACCAGTTATAGTATCCATACTATGTGATAACATTTAGAACAGTCTAAACATAATGAGTATAAATACTGTTATGTTACAGTAATGCTTCAGTGTTTGTTTATTAAGGCATATATATATATTCATTTTGTATTACTATATTTACAATGTAAATCTATAATAAAAAATGAATTTAATAAAGAGATATTACATCATTGAACCATAAATTTGAATGAAAAGCCCCACTGAATAGCCATGCACTTATTGCTAACCGTAATGAACATGTACACACTGTATAGCTTCTTGTGCACCAAATAGACCTGCTATCAAAACTATTCTATTATTATTAATTAAACCAATAATACTCAATATAATAAATACTATAATATGTTTCCATGTATGATCGCAAAAGCATGTGTATTTATAAATAAATATATCTAATTTTATATTAAATATATAACATGTAAATCTAACATGGCAATGTACATCTGCATTAATTTCATTAGGATCTTTTCATCTGCTGTCCATAAAACAGCCCAAAGTCTACCTTGCTTTCTTTTCTTCGTTCCACACAGTAGACCAGCCATGTCCTGTTAAACAGCGTTGAATCCCGCTAATGTCCTGCAGTGAGTCTTGGTGGCGAGTGCGAGTGTGTGTGTGTGTATGTGTGTGTGAGGGAGGCCGCCAGTGTGGCTACAGCAGTCGTGCTCGCGTCATCACGTGTTATTTCTGTCCCTTTGAAACCCCCCCACCCTCGCTGCTCCTGTTTCAATGAAGACAAGAGGCTGCTCTACACTCTCTCTTATAAAGTCTTATAGATGCAACACGTGATTGTGTGATGAGCACAGTATATGAGGGACTATCCAGAGTAACACTTGATGGAGAGATCATACACCTCTGCTTTTTACAATATTCTACAGCTGCCTTCTCCAAAAAAAATAACATATATATATATATATATAAATATATATATATATATTTTGTTTTGTTTTTTTGGTCTTAATATTCTATTCTATTGAATGCTGGATTAGACTTCCAGGGGTGCGTTTCCCAAAAGCATCGTTAGCCAACTATGGTCGCAAGTTTCATCGTTACCAACATAGTTCAACGATTCGGTGTTTCCCGAAACCATAGTTCAAATGAACATTCGCAAACAGCGCCACAAACTTACGTGGTTGGAACTACAGCTCTTGACCTGTGGTTAGAAACATAGTTCCTTGTTTGTAAGACATATGGGCTCAATAAATTATGCTCTTGGGCACAATAAGCAATATGCCATGTTTAATATAGCTGTATTTTAGAGATCTCTAATAAGTTAAATAGCAAATAGTGTTCGGGAAACAGTCATTACTAGCTAGTTAGTTTCCACAAAAATGCATCGTACTATAGAGGTTAATGAGCGAGTTACGTCGTTGTATGGGAAACGCACCCCTGGTTGTTCATGCAACACATGAAATCTTAAACTTCAGAGGTTTCCAGATTTTAGAATTGTGTAATTAATTCTATTCTATTCTATTCTATAACCCTATATTCAAGTTTTTCTGCAACAGACAAAATTATGGATCTTTGAAAATTTCCAGATAATAATTGTCCTTTTAATTGTAATTGATTCTATTCTATTCTGTTCTATTCTGGATTAGATATTCAAGTTTTTCTGCAACACATGAAATCTTCATGGCTCTGTGAAGATTTCCATATCTTAAATGTCTGTTGTCTAATTGATTCTATTCTATTCTATTCTATTCTATTCTATTCTATTCTATTCTATTCTTTTCTGGATTAGATATTCAAGTTTTTCAGCAACACATGAAATCTTCATGGCTCTTTAAAGATTTCCATATCTTAAATGTCTGTTGTCTAATTTATTCTATTCTATTCTATTCTATTCTATTCTATTCTATTCTATTATGGATTAGATATTCAACTTTTTCTGCAACACATGAAATCTTCATGGCTCTTCGAAGATTTCCAGATCTTAAATATTCTAATTGTTTCTATTCTATTCTATTCTATTCTATTCTATTCTATTCTATTCTATTCTATTCTCATATATTCAAGTTTTTCTGCAACACAAAATTTTTATGGATCATTGAAAGGTCCAGATATTAAATGTCTGTTGTGTAATTTATTCTATTCTATTCTATTCTATTCTATTCTATTCAGGATTAGATACTCAAGTTTTTCTGCAACACATTAAAATCTTTATGGCTTCGAAGATTTCCAGTTAATTGTCCATTGTCTAATTAAATCTATTCTATTCTACTCTATTCAAGATACTGACGTTTTTCTGAAACAACGAAAATCTTCATGGCTCTTCGAAGATTTCCAGATCTTACATGTCTGTTGTCTCATTTATTCTATTCTATTCTATTCTATTCTATTCTATTCTATTCTATTCTATTCTATTGCCCTATATTCCAGTTTTTCTGCAACACAAAATCTACACACACTCTTTATGGAGGTACAGATATTAAATGTCTGTTGTGTAATTGATTCTATTCTATTCTATTCTATTCTATTCTATTCTATTCTGTATTAGATATTTAAGTTTTTCTGCAACACATGAAATTTTCACAGCTCTTCGAAGATTTCCAGTCTGTTGTCTAATTTAATCTATTCTCTTTTATTCTATTCTATTGGATTAAATATTCAAGTTTTTTTTTTTTTTTTTTGCAACACACGAAATCTTCATGAAATCCTCCCCAGATCTTAGATGACTGTTGTCTAATTTATCCTATCCTATTCTATTCTATTCTATTCTATTCTATTCTATTCTGGATTAAATATTCAAGTTTTTCTGTAACACATGAAATCTTAATGGATCTTCAAAGATTTTCGAATTTTCAGATCTTAGACGTGTGTTGTCTGATTCTATCCTATTCTATTTTATTCTATAATAGACTGGATATTTAAGGTCACTGAGACATTTAGATCTGATATTTGTGTTATAGTTATAGTTCTGCAGTTCTGATGAATGAGGTCATTAATTTATTTTGATGGCAAGTCTTTTTCAGAAAGTCATCAATCTGCTCTCAAAGCTGATTCCTCATGCCCAAATCAATTAGTAAAAAGCTGCTGATCAGCGAGTGCAGTGGCTAAACTGACATGACACAACAAACACTTCCCTGAGAAATCAATACACACTCACTGCGGTGTTTGTCAGCAGTGTGTGTCTGTAGGGCTTTGGGAAAGTTATTTATTACAAAGCTGACAAAAATAACAGTCCGGTCAGAGGAATGGAGCTGCTCTTATATATAGCAGCACTTATTTGTGGGATCATTGGGATGTTGGAATGGGAAATGGATGCCGGATGAGTAACACAGTTCAGATGTCAGAGAGAAGATGATTGTGTCATGTCAACCAAACTTCCTGCATTATACACAGTCCATAGTTAGTCTGTCATTAATCTCTGGATTATATGCTTTCAGTCAGACTGACATTATAAAATAATCATAAAAACATTCATATTCTTTTAAAAATATGAATGACAAAATATGAAAGTTTTGTGCCAATCCTATTTCAGTGCTGTTTCAGGGATAAACTAGTCTGACAAGGTTGACAAGATCAATATATGTGAAAATGAACCTAATGAAATACTTCGCTAAAAGGCACTACTTGTTGTCAGAAACATTGAATCATTATTATAGTTTGTGCAGAACATTTCTCAAAAAAAAGCATAAACAGTTTTATTACATAATTTTAGAAATACATACATTTGAATTTCAATAAAATAAAATTTCATGTATTTTTTTAAGACCATTGAAAATTAAATGGCATTGCATGCACACATACGGCTGATATTCTGATTTTTTAACAAAATGTTTTTTTATTATTATGTTTTTTTTTTATTTCTAAAAATATTAATTTTAAGAATTATCTGAGAATACTGAGTGGTGTTAATAACCAACTTAATATAAGAAGGAAAAAAAATGTTCCTTAGGAAACACTACGACTTTTTACATTCATAAGCACACAGTACATTTCATCCTCACAATTAGCGTATCATCACTCCCATAGTTGAAAGGTATTTTAGGAAACCGCCAGTGATGACAAACTAGACTTCTGCTTTCTGATGAAAGCAATGTTTAACGTAGATAGCTACACTTCACCTCAGAAAACACCTCACAAACGCAGATACACTTGGTGCTCAATGTACAAACATAGACAAGAGTGAAACTTACTGAGATCCATGTTCCTCAAAGCTCTGAACTCGTCTAAGGACACAACAAATAAAAAGCAGCCACAGCCAGATCTGTCAGTATCATTTATAAGTCAACATCCTGACACACAAACACACACTCACACACACCCTTATACATATTACAGGGTTTTCTGATATCAGCTTTTGCACAGAAGGGATGGGAAATGCTGCTGTCAATCATAACAACTACCACCTTCCTGAAGAAAACAAACTGCTCTTTCTAACAAATGTCCTCTGGGTGGTGCTATAGACGTCACGTTTACTCAACTACATAAGATAACATCACTGCTTGACCAAAGTCACTCATCTGTAAGATACTTGACCAGCAATTTTTTTTTAAATCAAAAATGTACCAAACTTTATCAAACTACATCCACCAATCAGCACAGTGCTGATTACAGGCCATGCAGCCAGGATACTTTAGTAATTAGCCAAAACACCAAAACAACCACTCAGAAAACCCTAAAAACAAGCCAGAACACCCAAGCAAACGGCAACACCCTAATATAGCAGGTGTGCTTTCAGAACAATATTTTGTGTTTCCACTTGCCATGACCATATCTGGATTTCCTTTGGATATGGCAACCATGCTAATTTGGGGAGTTAGCAGCCTTCACTTCTTCCCAGACTGCATGCGAGTTCACAGCAGTAGGTCACAAAAGTTTACATGGTGATTCAATTAGACCTATATTTTGCATAACAGATGACTTCACGCTATATATTGCTGATTGTTTTTCTTTATTTTAACAGTTTTGCTTAATGAATATAATCTTAATTATATCTTTCTCAGCGCCGTGCATTGCTGCCGCACGCTGCTTTATTTGCTGCACAAGTCCTTAATTTGCCCGTTTATGTGTTGCCCAGATCTAATAAACGAAGACATGATGACAAGAATTTCAGTGTATTTAAGGTTCTGTTTACCACATGACACAACGCGGATAACACACAGCTACACTAACAACCATCCAGAACACCCATACATCCTAAAAACCATGCAGAACACCTTGGCAACACCAAGAACACCCATACAACACCTAACAACTAGCCAAAACACTTTAGCAAACTGCCAAAACACCCTAGTAGCATCATAACAACCAGCTGGAACTCCCTAACAACCAGCCAAAACACCTTAGCAATACCCTACCAACCATCCAGAACATCCATACAACATCCAAAAAAGGATATGCAGAACACCAAGGCAACACCCAAACAATCAGCAAGAACAACCATACAACACCTAACAACCAGCCAGAACACCTAAACACCATTTAGAAAACCTTAGCAACACCCTAACAACAAGCCAGGACACCTTAGCAAACAGACAAAACACCCAAACACCATTTAGAAAACCCTAGCAACACACTAACAACCAGCCAGAACACACAAGCAACTAGCTGGATCTCCCTAGCCACACCCTTACAACTATCCACAACACCCAATAATCACAAAAACCATGCAGGACACCTATGCAACACCCTAACAACTAGCAAGAACCCCCATACAACACCCTTACAACGAGCCAGAACACCTTAGCAAACAAACAAACAACCTAACACCATTTAGAAAACCCTAGCAACACCTTAACAACCAGCCAGAACACCTTAGCAAACAGACAAACAACCAGAAAAAAACACCCATACAACACCTAACAACCATTCAGAATACCCTAGTAAACAGCCAAAACACCCTAGTAACACCCGAAAAACCAACCGGATCACCATAGCAACCAGGCCAGAACACCCTAGCAACACTAACAACTATCCATAACATCCAGGAAACACCCTAACAACCAGCCATAACACCCTAGCAAGCAGCCATTTAGAAAACCCTATCAACACCCTAACAACCACCCAACACAGAACACCTTAGAAAACAACCAAAACACCCTAGTAGCACCTTAACAACCAGTCTGATCACCCAAACAACCAGGCCAGAACACCCTAGCAACACTAATAACCATCCAGAACACCATAGGAACTGGACTAAAAACCTCAGCACCCATTTGAGCAACACCCTAACACCTAACCTTGGCAACACCCTAACAACCAGTCAGAACGCCTTAGCGAACCGCCAAAACACCCTAGCAACACACCAACAACTAGTCAGAACACCTAAGCAAACAGTCAAATCAATGTAGCAACACCCTTACTACCATCCACGACACCCATACAATAATCATAAAAACCATGCAGCACACCTAGGCAACACCGTAACAACCAGCAAAAACACCCATACACACCTAACAACCATCCAGAACACCCAGGCAAACAGCCAGAACACCCTAACAACATTTATAAAACCCTAGCAACACAATAACATCCAACCAGAACACCTTAGCAAACAGCCAAAACACCCTAGTAGCACCCTAACAACCAGCCAGATCACCTAACAATCAGGCCAGAACACCCTAGTGACACTAACTATCCAGAACGCCCATGCAACACCCTAACAACCATCCAGAACACCTTGGGAACTGGACTGAAAACCCCAGCACCCATTTGAACACCATAGCAACACCCTAACATCCAGCTGGAACACCCTTGTGCCCAGCCAAAACAACCTAGCCATGCTCTAACAACCATCCAGAACATCTTAGCACCCGACCTGAAATTTGAACACCCTAGCAACACCCTAACAACCAGTTTGAACAGCCTGGCAACCACCCAAAAGACTCTATCAACCACGTAACAAAGCAGTCACTTCAAACTTAATTTTTTTTTTTTTTCAAACTGCCAAAGTATTTAAAATTCAAAAGGTCAAAATTACCGTCAAATTTTCAGGCAAAGCTAATCTTTAGTTTATCAGACCAGAATTCAAGTTTCATGGCTGCTACAATGGCGCTTAATACTGAACCTCTAAAGATTCTTTGAAAGTTCCCAAAAAGGATCCTCCTGAACAAAGAGCCACTAAAGACTCTTGAAGACATAGTGTCACTCCTGCGTGACTGTCTGGAGTTTACAACAACTGTTATAACAGCCCAACCACAACCACTGTTCCACAATGACACACACACACACACACACTTACACAAACACTTTACTGTGCAGCTGTTCACACAGATGGTGGCTGGAAAGGGTGAGTTTGATCTAAAATAGTACAAAATAAAATACATTTTTAACTCTCGAGAGTTTTAAACAATATACTGTAACTAAAAAGAAGGACAAAGCAGTCCAGCTCATTCTTATCTGAATAACCTTGAGCTCCTGACCTGGCTATTTCTGTCCCAGACAACAACACAACTATGGCTTAAGTTATGCTGATATAAGAAGAGTGAATCACAGTCTTTATTAAACTAAAACTAAAACTAAATCACTGCACAGTTACTTACACTAATTAACCAGAAATATAAACTATATATTATTTATATTAAATACATACTTTGAAATATATTTAATATAAATAATACAAGAAGTTAAATATACTGCAATGAAAGACGCTTTTTTATATTTCCGTATAGCCTATTGATCAAGGGCAGCACCATGGACAGCGATAAAAATCAATCACAGCATGATGTCATGTGCTCATCTAATTACATTATTTTCTCCTTTCCTTTGTTAACAGTTATGATATTCCGAAAAACGTTACCTTCTTTCAGCTTCTTTTTGCGAACTAACGTCCCTCCCAGTTTTCCCAGCAGCGACTCATCCTTCTTCATCTTGGCCGGCTGTCCGGACGCTTTGGTGGGATTCGCGGCCATCTGCTCCGCTGCAGCTTCACTCACAGAAACCGAATATGTCAGAAGAATGGAAATTAGAATTGTCTAAAGGGGGCGGGGCGCAGTGGCCCGAACTGGTCTCTGATTGGCCAGGTATGACGTGCTAAAATAATTATTTTACCGTTTTAACTCTTTACTGTGTCATTTTCAATTCAATACACACTGCATTCGCTCAGTGTCATTTATCATGTGAAAAATATTGTCTAGATCGGTGCTATGGATGGGTGGTGAAGTCACGTGGTATACGTTACTTTTCTCAGGATAGACTTATCAGTTTAATAAAGGGCCATTTTTTATATTTGTTTATGTCTGTTTACCAGGTATTAATAAGAATTAATATACAATAGTCAAGGAAGGGCCATGTTTAATGCTTAACAGGGATAAAAAACGATGTTTGTGCAGGATTGTTCAATGGATTGTACTATTTTTTACAACAGATCTATAGTTCAGCTGAATAAACACTTTCAGTTGACAAAAAAAGCTAAAAAGTTGAAGTATGACGTCTAACCTGATTAAGGTAAAAGCGAGTATACCATTATACTATAACAAATATCATCAATAAGACAGAAAAAAAAGTTCTAAATGCAGTTCTGGCCATTCACCGCCCCCTGGTGGGTGTCAAGTTTTAATCCCATAGAAAACAATTATGAATTGCCACCCAGTGGGTTTGGAAAAGCATCACATGAAATCCGCAACCATACGGATCATGATTAATAACAGCAGACCATTGAAAATGGATGATAAAGTAGGTAAATCTTTAATACTACTTTATAATAATTCTAATAATATCTAATAATGAAATTATTCAAAAAGTATGAGAAAATATAACTTTGTACTCACGGTTTTCTTTGGGCGTGGTGAAGAATTTAACAGAAAGCAGCACAGATGTCGTGTAATAGCAGTAAAAAAGGAAGTATGAACAAATTGTCGCTCCAGATATTTTGAGAGTCGGGCCTATCTGGAAAAGTGTTGTAACGTCTTGAGCCACACCCTTACTGTCAGTCACAGAAAGAAACACACACAACGCACGTCTACCGAACTGTAATGTCTACTGAGGTCAAAAGTTTACATACACCTTGCAGAATCCGCAAAATGTTAATTACTTTACCAAAATAAAAATGTTCATACATAATTCATGGTTTTTTTTTTAGTACTGAGCTGAATAAGATATTTCATATTAATGACGTTTACGTAGTCAACAAGAGTAATAGTTAAATTTAGTTAAATAATAGTTGAATTTATAAAAATGATCCAGTTTAAAAGTTTTCATATGCTTGATACTTAATACTGTGTTGTTACATGTCTGATCCTACATTACAGCATGCTGTTTTTTTGTTTGTTTGTTTGTTTTGTTTAGTTTAGTGATAGTTGTTCATGAGTCCCTTGCTTGTCCTGAACAATGAAACTTGCCCACTGTTTTTCAAAAAAAAATCCTTCAGGTCCCACGAATTCTTTGGCTTTTCAGCATTTTTGTGTATTTAAAGGTTTTCCAACAATGACTGTATGATTTTGAAATCCATCTCACACTGACTGACGACAACTATTACAGAAGGTTCAAACTAGTGATGGGAAGTTCGGATCATTTTACCGACTCGGATCTTTGAGTCTCGTTCAGCAAAATGAACGAATATTTTTTCCGAGTCATTTCGTTCATTTTAGCAAAATATAATTAAAATGTTACCCGTTACCTCCCTAACACATCTACTGCTTATACAAACGTTGATCACACTTCAAACAAAACAAAACTATAATGCTATAAGAAACAGAAAATATTAATTCATTGTTTACCTGGGTCTTTAGTCTATAATTCGCTCACCTCGCCTCTTATCTGACAAGTTTTCGGTTTCGAGTCGTTCGTTCATCACCTGACAGCCCAATTAGCTAACCAACGCAGTCTGAGCCGGAAAAAGAATTGATTAGTTTATCTCTCGAGTCTTCGGGTTCGAGTCGTTCGTTCATCACGTGTCAGCCCCATAAGGTAAACGAACGGCTCTAAAAACCCGAAGACTCGAAACAGGTGAACTAATTCCAGTACAGAACCTAATAGGATGTTGCGCATGCGCGACTGAACGAATCACTCCCCGAGACGACTCGTTCGTTCCGAGTCACATTAAAGATTCGTTCAAAATGAACAACTGTATATAAAACTAATAATTATTAATCCTAAAAGACAACTTTTTACATCTTAAACATGGTTGTGTTTACATTCATTCATGTAGCAGACAACAAGAGGTTTATAATACATAATTCAAAATGTATAGGTTTTGTCAGATTTAGCTCACTTCCAACTATACAAACCCAACACACACATCACGGTCGAACAAAAAACTATTAACAAAGATTATACCAGGTTCATTTTTAATGCCATACAAAATGTAAAAAGTACAAATGATTATTTTCCATAACTGAGCATCAAAACCCAGGTTGTTTAGCGTTCCGGATGTTTCCATCAGCTTTCTGAAACTGCACAAACACACATTATTAATTTATTAATGTAAGAGTACAGTAAGTCATTTGAAGGTCAGATAGCTCTCATAATTCACCATCTTTTATATACACCTACAGTGTGTGATGTTTCTCAATTACACACTCCATATTATGTATATATACATAATATATTACATACCTGTGCACCGCAGGAGACCCCAAGACTTCTGCGCCACACTCCAGCGTTTCTGCAGCCTCTGTCTCCGCTTATCTATCATCTCAACATCTTCAGGTTTAGGGGCCCCCAGGGCCCCGAGTGAAGGGACAGGAGCTCCAGAGAGGGCAGAGACTGTAACCTCCAGCAGATCTTTGTCATAGTCCTAATGACATGCAGGTATTGCGATTTACTAGTAACAAGCAACATTAAGGTGACGCAGACACTGTCTTAAAGGAATAGTTCACCCAAAAATGACAATTCTGTTATTAATTACTCTCATGTCGTTCCAAACCCGTAAGACCTTTGTTAATCTTCGGAACACAAATTAAGATATTTTTGATGAAATGCAAGAGCTTTCTGACCCTGCATAGACAGTCTGTCATGTTCAAGGACCAGAAAAGTAGTAAGGACATTGCTAAAATAGTCCATGTGACATCAGTGGCTCAACTGTAATTTTACGAAGCTACGAGAATACTTTTTGTGTGCAAAGAAAACAAAAATAACTTTATTTAACAATTTCTTCTCTTCCGTGTTACTCTTTGACCAGCTTTCACAACGGCACCACGACACATGCGATGAATGAAGGTCTTACGGGTTTTGGAACGACATTTAAAATACATAAATACATTTAAACAAGTAAATAAATGTAAAATAAAAGCATCTGAATCTGACCTGCAGGAGGGTGAGCATCCGGCTCCCTGCAAGGCCTTGGAGCAGGCTGGTCAGGTGACCCCAGACGGGTGCCAGATGAGTCTTCGCCCCACTGTCTCCAACAATCCCCAGCACCAGACCGGGGTTAAACTCATACGCCAGAGGGAGGACCAGGCCCAGAACTGCCTGCATGAAACCTGCTGTAAAGCTCTCACCCTGCAGACAAACGGGAAGAGAAAGTGACCACAGAAACTATGCAAAATCGGAGGCAATATCAGGTGTGATCACGCACCTCTCTCAGACACAAGGACAAAGTGTTCAAACACTTCTCTTCAGTTTCTTCAGTACAGATCTGCACAAGAAACACTTTCCTGAAGAGAGAGAATCAACCACTGCAGTCAAGGCAAGTTGATCATGTGATTTTTAAATAACTGACCAAATAGTTTCAAAAGTACTTGTTTAAGGTGACAAAAAACAGAGTTGAACTATATTGAGGTATTTTTATTGGCTCTTCTGCCAAAATAAAATATATTTAGGATTGTAAAATGCTGTTTAAAAATTAATGTAAAAATAAAATGATTTTTAAAACTAACTTGACATACTATATATATATATATATATATATATTCAAAAGTCAAAAGTGTTGAACAGTGGATTTTTAATGTTTTTTAAAGAAGTCTTTTCTGCTCATCAAGCCTGCATTTATTTGATCCAAAATACAGCAAAAACAGTAACATTTTGTAACATTTACTATTTAAAATAACTGTTATTTCTATTTGAATATATTTTCAAATGTCATTTATTCCTATGATGCAAAGCTGAATTTTCAGCATCGTCACTCCAGTCACATAATTCTCTAAAACAAAAAGCTTTTGTAACATTATACACTATACTATTCAAAAGTTTGGAGTCAGCAGAATTATTTTTTTGGTTTTTGGTTTTTAAATCAAAAGTGATGATAAAGACATTTATAATGTTACAAAAGATTTATTTCAGATAAATGCTGTTCTTCTGAACTTTCTATTCATTAAAGAAATCTGAAAAAATTCTACTTAGCTGTATAATAATAATAAGAAATGTTTTTCTGAGCAGCAAATCAGAATATTAGAATGATTTCTGAAGGACCATGTGACTGGAGTAATGATGCTAAAAATCAACTTTGAAATCACAGGAATAAATTACATTTTAAAACATATTCAAAAAGAAAACAGTTATTTTAAATTGCAAAAACATTTATTTATAATTATAAAATGATTATTTATTTTAGAAATATTTTCTGCTCTAGAAATTTAGCTGTTCCCTTTATTCGACAAACAATAAAACGCAATAACATATGTAATAACTGGCTCACCCGTGATCTGTTTTGACTGGTATATTCCCATCTCCAATAAAAACAACCAGCACCCTTCATCAGACACACAAACACTGTATTTAATATCACATAACAGGTAATCATTGCTGATTTAAATTCTGTCAGTCTACGAAATGTTGTACCGTTCAGCAAGGCCCATAAGTGAGTGTTGATAAGCACAGCAAACGGACACACTCAAGTCAGACACCACGATGCATCCATTACACACCTGATGAAGCGTTACAGCCCATTACTAAATACAGCACACAAAAACAACAACCAGAGCCCTGTTATCGATTCCTCACCTCTTTATTCATTATTTGGTCAAGAGCCGAAATGATATTTCCAAGAGGCTGGAGGATGTTTTGGTCTGTTACGTCTTGGAAATGTTTATCTCTAGAGATGGAAAAAGTTAAAATGTGGACCAAAAGCGTGACCCTACGTTTTCTGATTTTATTTTACCCACCGGATACTTTGTACTTCTTTAGTGGTGCTTTGGGAAACTTCCCCCAAATATTGGCAGCCCTCTGGGAGCGATACCTCCACACCAGGAGGGGGCGCTACAGCTGTTCTCACATCAGTAGATGTCCTGGTTAAAGGTTCAGGCCACACAATATCCTGTGTCGCCTTCTTCGTACTGGTCTCTGGAGCAGGGTTCGCAGGGTCTTTTGTTTCACCGTTCTTCTCGTCCAGTCTGGGCCGTTTGGTGCTCGTTCCTGAATGAGCCTCTTTGAGAATGGCATAAAACACAATAAAATGCAGTAGTCAAATGTTAAATAAAGACTAATTTAAATGTCACTAGATCTTGAATTACCAACTGCCATAATAACAAAGTTACAATCGATAACTAAAATTAAAACTATTAAAAAATGTTGGTAATAGAGCTAAAATAAAATATAAATATTAGATGAAAAACCTAAACGAAAATTAGAAATGTTAAAATTTTGTATTTTTTTAAATAATAAAAGAGAATAAATCTGATAGAAGCGCATAACAAAATCAATAATTAAACTAAAATTAAAAACAGATAATATAAAAATAAAAGCTAATTTATCATTTTAATACAAACTATAATACTATACAATTAATGATAAAAATAAAACAATCCCTTTAAAGTGAAAGGAAAATGGCAGTAAAAGTGAGTAAACAAATACTAACCTAAGTGTTTAAAACAGTTCCAGTACGATGATTGAGTGCTGCGAACATTTTGAATAGATTCCAGTGCACTGCAAAAAAAAAAAAATAATAATAATAATAAAATAAATCACATGGTGTATTTCTCCAGCTTTTGGGTGACAAAAACAATGTCTCCACACTGAAACCAAATCACAACATACGTGAATCTGAACATCTAAATCTGAACTCTGGACTACAAAACCAGTAGCATGGGTATATTGTAGCATTAGCTAAAAATACATTGTATGGGTCAAAATTATCGATTTTTCATTTATGCCAAAAATCATTAGGATATTAAGTTCCATGAAGATATTTTGTAAATTTCCTACCATAAATATATCATTACTTAACTTATATCATAACTTAATTTTTGATTAGTAATATGCATTGCTAAGAACTTCATTTGGACAACTTTAAAGGCGATTTTCTGAATATTTTGATTTTTTTGCACATTAAGATTGTAGATGTTCAAATAGCTGTGTCTCAGCCAAATATTGTCCTATCATAACAAACCATACATAAATGGAAAGTTTATTTATTCAGCCTTCAGATAATGTATAAATCTCAATTTCAAAATATTGAGAGGCAATATGATTTGACTGTGGGCGGAGCTACACAATACACCTTAACTTAACCAATGAAAAGCACTCTCTCCATGATTGACAGCTCAATTCACCTCTCACAAGGGACTGTAAGCCCCGACAGCCGAGGGGCGGGATCTCCCAAAAGGGTCTGGACGGTTTGGCAAATCGACTGGGCCAGAGAAGTCAGGTTATACCCTCCCTGAAAGAAATGAAGGAAAATTGAAAAAAATATGTACAATCTACAACAGATAATGGAGCTTTAAAAATGAAAACATGCTAGGATCAGCTTTAAAGGATTAGAACACTTCCAGAACAAAAATTTACAGATAATTTACTCACCTCTTTGTCATCCAAGATGTTCATGTCTTTCTTTTTTCAGTCGTAAAGAAATTATGTTTCTTGAGGAAAACATTTAGAACATTTTGATCTTCCAAAATGCAGTTTAAATGCAACTTCAAAGGGCCCTAAATGATCCCAGCAGAGGAAGAAGGTCTAATCTAACAAAACAATTGGTCATTTTCGAAACAAACTGACAATTTATATACTTTTTAACCTCAAATGCTCATCTTGTGTAGCTCATGCATATGCGTAGTCTGTGTAATCCGGTTCAATACAGTTATGTTGGAAAACTCCCTCGTTTTCTTCAAAATCATCCTACATCTCTGTTTTACCTTTTTTGGGTAAAGGGCATTGATCTTCTTTGTATGTTCACTTTGTAAACACTGGATCGGTACTTCTGCAGCGATGCACAACGATTTTGAAGTTGGGGAAGAAAACAAGATGGGACTTTATCGATATACCGAAACTGTATTGACCCGGATTACACAGACTACACGCGCGCATCGCAGAGACGAGACAAGACAAGCATCTGAGGTTAAAAAGTATTCTTCTTCTTAGGCTGGGATCGTTCAGAGCCCTTTGAAACTGCATTTAAACTACATTTTGGAAGTTCAAAATTGGGGTCACCATTGAAGTCCACTATATGAAGATATTTCCTGAAATGTTTTCCTCAAGAAACATAATTTCTTATCAACTGAAGACAGAAAGACATGAACATCTTGGATGACAAGGGGGTGAGTAAATTATCTGTACATTTTTGTTCTGGAGATGAACTGACCTCTAGGACGACGCACATTTTGCCTGCAGCCAAAGGCATTAGCAGTTGGGTGAGGTGGGCAAAAACCTCAGGACGAGCACACATTTCACCCTGAAACAGGACAGACAGCGGTGTCAGCTGAGATCAATACATACGGCCCAACAGGGTGAAAACTTTTGGAAACAGATGCAGATTTTAAAAATTAAAGGAATAGTTCACCCAAAAATTAGGACTTTGTTTCTTCATGGGAAGAGATTTGGAGAAATGTAGCATTACGTCACTTGCTCACCAACGGATCCTCTGCAGTGAATGGGTGCCGTCAGAATCAGAGTCCAAACAGCTGATAAAAACATCACAATAATCCACAATAATCCACAACTAATCCACACCACTCCAGTCCATCAATTAACATCTTTTGAAGTGAAAAACTGTATGTTTATAAAACAAATCCATCAGTAAGATGTCTTTATTTTAACCGTCGAAACTGGCCAAGTCCATATATTTTTTTTCCAGTGATGTCTCTCTCATCAAAACCCACTCACCCATTTGTGTAGAACTGTTTTAAACTGTTTTCACTTTTAAATGGTGCTTAATAAGTGTATATTTCTCTCCTGATTCAGACAAGATGATTTTTTCACTGGAGAAAGCAGTATTATGGATTACGGACTTGTATTTTGGCCAGAAAACAACGGTTTGAAGATAAAAAAAACAGTTAAAGGATGGATTTGTTTCTTACGAACACAGCTTTTCAGAAGATGTTAACTGATGGACTGGAGTGGTGTGGATTACTTGTGGATTACTGTGATGTTTTTATCAGCTGTTTGGACTCTCATTATAACAGCCCCCATTCACTGCAAAGGACCCATTGGTGTGTGAGGTAATGCTACATTTCTCAAAATTTCTACATCTACTTAACTCACTTGAAGGGGAGTACATTTTGATTAATTTAAATTTTTGAGTAAGCTATTTCTTCAAACGGGTTGCAGAAAAGAAAATCAAAGATTTAAAGGAGGCTCTTACTTCTGGGTCCCCAATTGCTGAATCAAAACCAGCACTGACCAAAACCAGCTCTGGGTCAAACTGAAAGAGAAAGAAATGTGCATCAACTTGACTTAGACACTCAGAAAACTGGTTTAATGGTTGTTCTTGTGCGACAGGTACCTCATATGCGACGGGTAAAAGAACATGGAAGAAAGCAGCCAGATAGTCGCTGTTCGTCATGCCCACCTGCAGGAAAGAAGCACAGCATAGAAACTATGTGGTAAAAATCTTAAGTTTAATGGTTTCTGAACAGTGATTCAGTTTTCACTTGCCTTGTTCCAGGGGACGTTAATGTTAAAACCAGATCCTTTGCCTTTCCCAACGCTGGAGTAGTCCGACTCGGGGAGATTGGGCCAGAAGGCCTGGTGCTCGTAACGATGCCAGGAAAAATAAAGTACACTAGGATGAAAGGGAAATGATTTAAATTCCCTATAATTAATAATTATATTTAGTACTCATACTAAAGAAAAAAAGATTGTCTTATGGACATAAATGATTTCTCAATCTGCACAGGCCACTGAGGAGATGTCTTGAATTTTTTTAAGCAATCAAAGTTATGATTTTTTCATTTGGTGGATGATAAAACAGGTGGAAAAATCCAATTTAAATAATTTAATAATTAATTATTTAATAATGTAAAATATAATTTTATTTCACAAATACACCACCAGTCAAAAGTTTTTGAACAGTAAGATTTTTCATGTTTTTTTTCTCTTCTGCTCACCAAGCCTGCATTTGATTCAAAGTACAGCAAAAACAGTACAATTTTGAAATATTTTTACTATTTAAAATAAATGTTTTCTATTTGAATATATTTTAAAATGTAATTTATTCCTGTGATTTCAAAGCTGAATTTTTAGCATCATTACATTTACATAAACCTTCAGATATCATTCTAATATTCAGATTTGATGCTCAAAAACATACATTATAAATGTCTTATTCATCACTTTTGATCAATTTAAAGCATCCTTACTAAACAAAAAAGTATTCATTTCTAATACTATTTTCTAATAAATGCTGATCGGAACTGTTTGAAATAAAGATAATATTAATAATAATAACAACAACATGTTTTGAACAGCAAATCAGCATATTATAATGATTTCTGAAGGATCACGTGACACTGAAAACTGGAGTAATGATCCTGGAAATTTAGTTTTGATCACAGGAATAAGTTGCATTTTAAAATATATTAAAAAAGTTATTTAAAATATTTCAAAACTGTACTGTTTTTGCTGTACTTATTTGTTGTATCAAATAAAAACAGGCTTGGTGAGCAAAAGAGACTTCTTTAAAAAAAAAAAACATGAAAAACCTTACTGTTAAAAAACCTTTGACTGGTAGTGTAAAATAAAAAAAAAA
>JAHKKF010511846.1:0-16641 GCA_019740295.1 Labeo calbasu
TCTACAGCCCTGAATGTCAGCGGAGACCACATCAACTAGATGAGCCCCAGAGACGGATCCCCAGTGAAGACCTTGTCACCTAGACGGCCATCGGCACAAGACCACAGGAACCTGGTGAGTCCTCTGCGTCTGACCAGAGGAGAACTGGCCCCCCGACTGAGCCTGGTTTCTCCCAAGGTTTTTTTCTCCATTTGTCACCGATGGAGTTTTGGTTCCTTGCCGCTGTCTCCTCTGGCTTGCTTAGTTGGGGACACTTTCTCTTCACATGATATTGTATTTTATTTTATTGTATTTGATTAACTACCTTTACCTGAAAATTGAGTGTTTATTGTTGCCCTTGGCATTGTTGATGTACTATTACCTATTTAATACTGTACAGCCGCCTTGTCACAATTCTGTATTGTTAAAGGCGGTATATAAATAAAGGTGACTGACTGACTGACTGACTACAGTGTGACAAAGTTAGATTGATGTGCACATGCCCAGCTTAATTAAAACATTATTGTTTATTTTTTTCTCCTGAATCTTCAGTGAACCCGTAGCACCCCCTTGTGGGGTCACAATTGTAATGTCTTGCAAAATTCTTGCAGTCAGATTTGTAAGTGTGTGATCATGTTTTACTTTTTCCGTTGCTGATATGTTAAGTAATATGCACATGTCAAAGTGGACAACTTCTAAAATTCCTTAAGCCTTCTGACACTTACTTTACCATATGAATATCACGACTGGAGTGACACGATCCACGTGACATCAGCAAACTTTCCCAAGGAGCCTACTGAATTGTGCAATGCCTCTGATCTGACTCATCCAGGGTGCTTTAAAAGGGCTGCGAGTTCCACAATGTGGACAGAATTCACCAAGAGATCTGAACGCCTCAAACATTAGCATCCAAACTCTTGGTTTGCTTTTACTTTTTGTTAGTTTCCATTTGTAAATCTAAGGTTTACTTTGGCAGAATGCACTGCAAAATCATTTTAGTCTCTATTATTGTTTTCCTTGGATTCCTGAGCACTGGTGAAGGTAAGTGAATTGCAATATTTTGTAATATTTCTTGGTAATCATTAGCCCTGCACTTTTTCAAGTCATGCGTGTATGTGATTAAATATTAACTTATTATTTTGCTTTCAGGAATGAGTCTTAAAGGTCTGGGTGTAGATCCACGCTGTCGCTGCATTGAAACAGAGAGTCGACGCATTGGAAAACTCATAGAGAGTGTGGAGCTCTTCCCTCCAAGCTCACACTGTAAAGACACAGAGATCATGTGAGTTTTCACGCTAATAATGCTGTAACACTTGACAGATTACAAACTTAAAAAGGGTTCTTACTGGTTGTTCTACTTGTTTCTAATACAGTGCCACTCTGAAGGGATCTGGGAAAAAGATCTGTCTGGACCCTACTGCACCCTGGGTTAAGAAGGTCATTGAGAAAATCATTGCCAAGTAAGTGTCATTAAATCTTCACACTGAATCTGAGATGTCTAAAAAGTACAAGAAGTATCAGGTCTCATTATATTTGTCAAGGAAATAACAATGTTATTAAATAAATACCTTTTTGTTTTTGCAGCGAAGCACCATGAATGTCTGGGTCATCTGTGAAGCTGAGCCTGATGATATGTTGATGGCCGCTATTATGTCGAGCGGTTGTGTTTTTTCAGTGTTGAGTGTTGTTCACATAAGTGTTGTATTTATATTTATGTATTTATTTATTATATGTTTTAAATAAAAAGCTTTTGTACTAATTTTCAGCATTTGTCTTTTTATATTTTACATATTTACTTATTTCACATGTTTTTTTTGCTAAAAAGGCTCTCAAAACTCACAACATCATATAGGTACAGTTGCAGAATCTGCAAAATGTTCATTATTTGACCAAAATAAGAGGGATCAAACAAAATGCATGTTATTTTTTATTTAGTACTGACTGAATAAGATATTTCACATAAAAGACGTTCACATATAGTCCACAAGAGAAAATAAAAGTTGAATTTAAAAAAATGACCCTGTTCAAAAGGTTACATACACTTGATTCTTAATACTGTGTTGTTACCTGAATGATCCACAGCTTTTTTGTTTAGTCATAATTCTTCATGATTACCTTGTTTATGCTGAATAGTTAAACTGCCCACTGTTCTTCAGAAAAATCCTTCAGTTCCCACAAATCCTTTGGTTTTTCAGCATTTTTGTGTTGAATTCCAGCAATGACTGTACAATTTTGAGATCAGTCTTTTCACACTGAGGACAACTGAGGGACTCATATGCAAATATTACAGAAGGTTCAAATGCAAACTTTTGAACAGAATGAAGATCATATTTTTTTCATTTAGTACTGCCCTTCAGAAGCTACAGAAGATACTTACATGTTTCCCAGAAGACAAAATAAGTTACCCTGATCTTCAAATTCAAAAAGTTTTCACCCCCTAGCTTTTAATGCATCGTGTTTCCTTCTGAATCATCAGTGAGTGTTTCTTTAACTGTTGTAAACAGAGGACTCAAATGCAACTATTACAGAAGGTTCAAACACTCACTGATGCTCCAAAAGGAAAAACGATGCATTAAGAGCCAGGGGTGTAAACTTTTGAACAGAATGAATTCTTATTTTGCCTAAATATCATATTTTTTCACTTAGTATTGCCCTTTAGAGGATACAGAAGATAGTTACATGTTTCCCAGAAGACAAAATAAGTTAAATTTACCCTGATCTTCAAATTCAAAAAGTTTTCACACCCCCTCCAGCTCTTAATGCACCGTGTTTCCTTCTGAATCATCAGTGAGTGTTTCTTTAATATTTGCATATGAGTCCCTCAGTTGTCCTCAGTGTGAAAAGATGGATCTCAAAATTATACAGTCATTGTTGGAAAGGGTTCCAATACACAAAAATGCTGAAAAACCAAATAATTTGTGGGACCTGAAGGATTTTTCTGAAGAACAGCAGGGAGCTTAACTGTTCAGGACAAACAAGGAGCTCATGAACAACTATCACTAAACAAAAAAACACAGCTGTGGATGATTCCGGTAACAACACAGTATTAAGAATCAAGTGTATGTAAACTTTTGAACAGGGCTATTTTTATAAATAACTATCAACTATTATTTTCTCTTGTGGACTATATGTAAACATCATTCATGTGAATTATCTTATTCAGTCAGTACTAAATAAAAAAATAACATGCATTTTGCATGATCCCTCTTATTTTGGTAAAATAATGAACATTTTGCAATTCCTGTTAGATGTATGTAATCTTTTGACTTCAACTCTATATATATATATATATATATATATAAACCACTTCTACAGAACCTTATGAATCATTGTTAGTACCGTTTTGCTGGCTCAAAAAAACCCAGTCATTTCTAAACGATATAAGACTTGCCTATCACTTCACTTCTTTTTACCAAATAAGGTTTAACTGTTGTAAACAGAGGACTCAAATGCAACTATTACAGAAGGTTCAAACACTCACTGATGCTTCAAAAGGAAAAACGATGCATTAAGAGCCAGGGGTGTAAACTTTTGAACAGAATGAATTCTAATTTTGCCTAAATATCATATTTTTTCACGTAGTATTGCCCTTTAGAGGATACAGAAGATAATTACATGTTTCCCAGAAGACAAAATAAGTTAAATTTACCCTGATCTTCAAATTCAAAAAGTTTTCACCCCCCCAGCTCTTAATGCACCATGTTTCCTTCTGAATCATCAGTGAGTGTTTCTTTAATATTTGCATATGAGTCCCTCAGTTGTCCTCAGTGTGAAAAGATGGATCTCAAAATTATACAGTCATTGTTGGAAAGGGTTCCAATACACAAAAATGCTGAAAAACCGAATAATTTGTGGGACCTGAAGGATTTTACTGAAGAACAGCAGGCAGTTTAACTGTTCAGCACAAACAAGGAGCTCATGAACAACTATCACTAAACACAGCTGTGGATGATTCCGGTAACAACACAGTATTAAGAATCAAGTGTATGTAAACTTTTGAACGGGGCTATTTTTATAAATAACTATCAACTATTATTTTCTCTTGTGGACTACATGTAAACATCATTCATGTGAATTATGTTATTCAGTCAGTCATAAATAAAAAAATAACATGCATTTTGCATGATCCCTCTTATTTTGGTAAAATAATGAACATTTTGCAATTTCTGTTAGATGTACGTAGTCTTTTGACTTCAACTCTATATATATATATCAACCACTTCTACAGAACCTTATGAATCATTGTTAGTACCGTTTTGCTGACTCAAAAAAACCCAGTCTTTTTTAAATGATATAAGACTTGTCTATCACTTCACTTCTTTTTACCAAATAAGGTTTAACTGTTGTAAACAGAGGACTCAAATGCAACTATTACAGAAGGTTCAAACACTCACTGATGCTCCAAAAGGAAAAACGATGCACTGAGAACCAGAGGTGTAAACTTTTGAACAGAATGAATTCTTATTTTGCCTAAATATCATATTTTTTTCACTTAGTATTGCCCTTTAGAGGATACAGAAGATAGTTACATGTTTCCCAGAAGACAAAATAAGTTAGATTTACCCTGTCATTTCTAAATAATATAAGACTTGGCTATCACTTCATTTATTTTTACCAAATAAGGTTTAACTGTTGTAAACAGACTTCCTCTGATTCTTGGATCTCGAGCTTGGGTGTTTACAGGAAGAAAACACTATATATTGTGTTTCGAAGGTAATGTGTGTCTTTCACTTTATAATAGCATTCATTCCATAAATTGCAATTATGAAAATGATCACAAATGCAAATTATGTTTAGAAAGTAGGTTTTATCTCTGTGCAAGCAACTTGTTCTGCTGTCAGTCTCCCAGAGCATTGCCCTGCATACTGAGTAGGTTTGAAAGGTATCTGGCAAACTTGTACACGCACAAGACTGCACATGTTGCCACAGGTCGTGTGAAGACTTGTAACCACATCAAGGGAAAACACCATTCTGTTGCACCGTCAGACACACCCCCGTTATCTGCTGCTAATTTCATTGCACACTGAACGAAAACAAGCATTTCAGTTTTTTTTTTTCAGAATGATTTTTGATTAACAGGTCAAAATGTAATAAACAATGTGGATAGCAATAAAATCAAATAAAGACAATGGTAAAACTTTAGATTAGGAAACACATTCACTATTAACTATGAGTTTTCCCTTAATAAACTTAATTTTCTGCTTATTGAGTAAGTAAGGTAGCTGGTGCAATAGTTATGATCATGTATTGGTTAGATTTAAGTGATTTAGAATATGGCCATGCTGAATAAGGCATTAATATGTGCTTCATAATTAATAATAAACAGCCAAAATGCTAGTAATATGCATGCTAATAAGCAATAGTTGAAAGTGAAGACGACAATATTAGCTTGCTCTGAAAAAACAGCAGACATTGTCATGATTTATAATAAAACATTTTTATTGTTAGGATTGCATTATTCAGTAAATACAATAAAAGTTGTGCTTCCTTGTCTAAACAAATTAACAGAAAATGTTGATGTATGTGTTCTGATTTAAAACAATAAAATGATTTAGTAATGATTCACTAGTGTGACAAAGCCAACCAGGAACTACTCTTGTGTAACTTGTGATATTTCCCACATAAATGCTATGGCTCATTTGAAGATCAAGAAAGGTAAGTACAGATGGGCATGGCTGGTTGTGTTAAGCTATATCAGTGTCGATATAGGCATACCGACAATGCAAGAATGTGTAACAAATTGCATCTTTTTAACACTATTGCTTCATTTCCTTTTATCTGTTTATCTGCCAGGTAATGAAGGCTAAAAATCATATCTTGCTATCATGCTTAAAGAATAGTTGACCCAAAAATGAAAATTCTGTCATTAGTTACTCACTTTCATGTCGTTCCAAATCCGTAAGACCTTCATTCATCTTCAGAACACAGATATGAGATATTTGTGATGAAACCCGAGAGCTTTCTGACCAGCAATGCACCAGGCACACTCAAGGCCAAGAAAGGTATTAAGGACATCAATAAAACAGTCCATGTGACATCAGTGGTTAAACCGTAATTTTATGAAGCTACGAGAAGACTCTTCCGTGTCAGTCTTCGGATAATACCACAACGTTTTGTCAGCAGCACCATGCACATGCATTGTGGTATTCTCATGAACATGCAAAGACTGACACAGAAGAGAAGAAATTGTTGAATAAAGTTGTTTTTTTTTGTTTTCTTTTTGCACAAACATAACATTACGGTTGAAGATGTCACATGGACTATTTTAATGATGTCCTTACTACCTTTCTGGGCCTTAAATGTCGTAGTCAGTGCTTGAAGTGGGTCGGTACGCACCTGTATTTTAGCCTTTTGGCACTCTGACATGTTCTGACACTCTGGGACTTCTTTTTTTCCACTTCAAGCACTGGTCGGAGTTGCGTTGCTGTCTATGCATTGTCAAAAAGCTCTCGGATTTCATCAAAAATATCTTAATTTGTGTTCCGAAGATGAACAACGGTCTCACAGGTTTGGAACGACATGAGGGTGAGTAATTAATGATGGGATTTTCATTTTTGGGTCCCTTTAGTGGTTTTAATTTCATCAAATATAGTAATAATCTGAATATCAGATATGACTGAGTCTTGCTGGTCCACTCTATGAATGGTTCACCCAAAAAGTTTATATAGTGTTAACTTGCTTCTTCCCTTTCTCCATCAGTTTTTCCTTTCGTTTTTATCCTTTCTTCGTTCTCTCCGCTGTCTGCCAGTTGTTGCCAATGTTTTCTGTTCCTTCTGCAACCTTCTTTTAGTGGGGAACAGGACTCGCAAATGCTGGCCAAAGCCTGGGAAAGAAAAACAGTAGGTACAGACTAAATACTTCTTTTGCAACACAAAGCACAGCATTGCAGCAAAAGTGTCTCTTACTCACTAAACACACATACCGACACACATATCTAACAGGATGTGTGCGGGCAGGCCCTCACCTCATAGAGCGGAGAACAAATCCCGTCGATGTAGGCAACCTGCATGTGAGGTAAACGGGTAGAGTTTTCACGGTCCATCACCTCCTGTGAGAAAGAGATTTGATTGAAACTTCTGATTAAAAGACACACCTGGTACACAAAAAAAACTACAAAATAATGTGTCTTCCTCCCTAAATATAATGTTTTTGTACAAAATAAGTAATAAAGTAAACAAGCAGACTCCTTAAGTTATAGACTTATAGACTTACCATTGGCTTAATGTTAAATTCACACTTTTCTCTGTCTCCTTGTGCATAAAATTCTGTCGCCACAAGTTCAGCAATCTGCCAAGGTGAAGAGAAAGACAGGGAAATTGGTGTATGTGCGTATATAAGTGTGTTTCTATGTGTGTGCTTGCATGCATGTGTGGTTGTGGTCTATGTGCATGTAAATGTATGTGTGGGAGATGCTCACTTGCTTCTGAACTGGCCATGGTTTGGTTATTGCACATATGTCGCTTGCTGTCATTAGCATTGACCTATTTAGATCAAGAACATCAGTTAATATAGAGACGGGAAGTGGTCATAAGCAAACAAATGTGGTGAAAGTTTCCTGTTCTTGTGCTGTGCTACAGTCAGATATAATGAAAGCAGATAAAAAGAAAAGAATGCAAGTGCATGTGTTGTTATAAGAAGGCAGTATAAGAAATACATGTAGATTTTTGTTGGTTTGTGTGAGAATATGTGGCATGAATGTGTGAATATCTTGCATTAATGTACATATTCTTGTATATTTTTACCTAAATAGTTCTCTGTGTCCTTCATCTGTCCAAAGACAGCTGTTATTCTGAGCAAGTTTAAAGAACTTAGCTCTCTTCCTATAGATAAACAAACACATACAGACAGGCACAAAATTTTGATTTTGTGTTTTAACATTTTTTTGTGTGTAAGAACAGCTTGAACTGGAAAAAGGATTAGCTTACTCTATATAGATAGCAAGGTCTGTTGCCAGAATGTTCTTCTCAATCATCTGCACACAAGCCTTGTATTCCTTCAGTGAGAGCGAGCTGAGAATCTGACTGCCCTGAGAGAGAAAAGGATGACACATGAAACAGCTGTAGATGGATTAATACATTTATGAATAAAGATATGGATGAATGGATGCCAGATAGTTGGATAGATGGATAGACAAACAGATGGATGAATGGACGGATTCTACTGATGATATAGATGGATTTATGGATAGATGGGTGGTATGAATAGATGGATACTGGATAGATGACTGGACAACAAGATTGATGGATTTATGGATCGACATTATGGATGGATAGATGGATGTTATGGGTGGATGGATGGATGATGGATGGATGGATGGACAGATGAATGGGTGAATGTTGGATGGATGGTTGGATAGATTTCTGGATAGATGGATGTTATAGACAGATGACTGGACAACAAGACTGATGGATTTATGGATGATAGATGGATGTTATGAGTGGATGGATAGATGCTATAAACAGATGATTGATGTTATGGTTGGATGGATGGATGATTGCTATGGATGGATGGACAGATGAATGGGTGAATGATGGATGTTATGGATGGATGGACAGACAGACACATGAATAGATCGATAAATGCTATGGATGGATGGATGGATGATGATGGCTGAATGGATGGATAGATTGATGCTTTGGATCGATACTATGGATGGATGACTGAACAACAAGTTTGATGGATTTATGGATGGACATTATGGATGGATAGATGGACATTATGGGTGGATGAATAGATTCTATGGATGGATGGATGCTATTAACAGATGAATGATGTTATGGATGGATGGATGGATGGATGTTATGGATATTATGGATGCTATGGATGGATGGAGAGATGAATGGGTGAATGACAGAATGAACAGACAGAGAGATGAATAAATCGATGAACGCTATGAATCCATGAATGGATAAATGGACGAATGATGGAATGATGGATGAATTAATGAATTTATGGGTAGATGGTTGCTATGGATGGATTATTGCACCTATGTCACTTGCTGTCATTAGCACTGACCTATTTAGATCAAGAACATCAGTTAATATAGAGACAGGAAGTGGCCATAAGCAAACAAAAGCTTATGTTCCTGTTTTCTGTTCTAGATAGATGCTATGGATCGATGCTATGGATAAATGACTGGACAACAAGATTAATGGATTTTTGGATGGACATTGGGGATGGATAGATAGATGTTATGGGTGGATGGAGGGATGCTTTAAACAGATGGAGAATGGATGTATGTTATGGATGGATGAATGATGGATGGACGTTATGGATGGATAGATGGCTATTATGGGATGGATGGATGCTACAAACAGATGGATGATGTTATGGATGTTATGGACGAATAGATGGATGGATTTATGGATAGACGGATGCTGTGGATGGATGGACAGATGGATGTTATGGATATTATAAAAAGGATGGATAGATGCTATGGATGGATGGACAGATGAATGGGTGAATGATGGATGGATTGATGGATTGATGGATGGATGGATGGATGGACAGACAGATGAATGGATCAGTGGTTGCTATTGATGGATGCCGTGGATGGATGACTGGACAACAACATGAATGAATAGATGTTATGGATGGATGGATGGATCTTACGGGATTGTTGAGAATGAGAAGGCACATGTCATAATGATGGTGCTCCAGGGATGAGTGACCATACAGCTGTGCCAGAGGCTGGTTACTCCTAAGACACAAAGGGATAAAGAAAGCAGGGAAAGAGAGAAAGAGAATAAAAATACTGGGTCAAAATGCACAGTAGAATGTACTATAATATTGCATCTATGTATCAAACCATAATTTACCAGGACAAAATATTAATTTACACAGTAACAGTGTTTAAATATTTAGAGGTACTATGTTCTTGAGTAATTATTCAAGTAGTTTCCAGGTAAAAATCATAGTGTGGAATCTCAAATACCGACAAAACACTACAAAGTGGACCAAAAAAGTGCTTGCCACAGTTTAGAATGGAAGAATGGACAACAAGATGGATGGATAAATGAATGGATGTTATAGATGGATGGATAAATATGAAGAACAACGCCATTTATGTATGATTAAATGTGTTCAAATACAATGTAACTATACTTTAGACAGATCTTTATAATACCACCACAGTCAGAGATGTTTTTTGGTTGTGCAAAAGTGCAATTTACCTCTCTATGTAAGAGTTATTTACTCCTCTGTGGTCCAGATCATGGCAAAGGCTGGCAATCATGAGAGCAAGAACCTCCAGACTGCTAAAATTACTCTGGATTAAAGAACATTAGAGATTAAGCAATCTTGGAATGACACTGAATGTGAGGGCAATGAAACATCAGAGATTTCGCAGGGCAGGGATTCATTAACTAATAATTTGCTTCATCTGGTTTTCTCAGAATAAACCTTTTAACTTATTAACCCTGTGTGCACTCTTGAGTTTAAAAGATTAGGACACGTTGTTTATCAACAGATTATAATTATGACCTTTAGTTCCTTTGTCTGCAGCATGACAAACATGCACTGGGCCGTGCGCAATGCGTGACTCCAGTTGTGATAGACTACATTGCTCCTGTAGCACTTCTGAACGCTCAAAACCCACTGACACAGGGCCTGAAAAAGAAAAGGAAATACCAATTCTAGATCCACAGCTTACACAAAAGTATTACTCAAAGATGATTGTGATTTAGTGACGTTGGTTAGAAGAGACAAACAGGATTAAACCAGAAACCTTGTAGTCAATGCTAAACTCCTGGGGCAAATTCAGATCCAGTAACATGCGCACAACAGCCTGAGTCATGGCAACCTGGGACATATCAAAATCGCTGAAGCTAAAATCCAGTAGACGGAATGCATCTGCTGACGGGATGACGGCTTCCTAGTGGAGAGGAAAGTGAAATCGGAAAACTACTAAGACTTTCAAATAATACTTTGAAAAAAAAATCCTGTGTTGAAGTGCAACTGACAAAACCACAAAAATATTCAAGCAAAAGCAACTCTAACCACAGGAAGTTGCAAGTTCTCTCTATCACATCAACATTTAATGCTGTTGCACAATAGTTAATTCAGTCATGTGCATATGTAAGAGGATTAGAGGTACTTTTTAAAAGAAAAATTAAAGGAAGGACTGAAAAGAGAGTTTCTAAATGGTTACCTCCAAGGCATCAATTTCCTCTTGCAAAGCAGAGATTTGATAAGATAAGACCTGTAGGTGCAAACATACACACACCCATATACATAAACAGCATGAATAGAAAAAGAAAAACAATGTATGCTTATTGCTAAAATCTGTAGAACTTTCAAATATTAGATTTTCCTGTGTAAATCAATCCTGGTATTGTGTGATTGCTGAGTCACCATTTAGGTCACTTGCTCATTAGTCTTACAATATGACGTGACTTCCAATGACTCAACAGGAATGTGATGGCATTTCCTACCTCTTTAGTCACAGCCAGCTTGGCTCTGGTTTTATCTGCCGTCTGCTGCGTGTTGACTTTTTGCAATCCCAGAGCACAGTAAACCGCAAAGTCCTCCAGGAGGTGCTCATCAGCTTGACTAAAAACATCTGTCTCAGTGAGGGCCACTTTATTGACTAGCTGGCACACACCTATATGAAGAAAGCATAAAAAAGAATGTACTGTCTAAACAGACTATTTTCATATTAATGTCGCTGCCCGCACTGTAAATTCCGGTGGAGTCTCACAGAATGGCCTGTATGAAAGCCAGTTTCCGCCACTGAATGAAAAATAAAAAAAGGTATTTCGACTTTTTATCTACAATTCTGACTTTTTTTCACAAAACTTGCAATTGCGAGTTATACAGTAAGAATTACAAGATATAAACTTCAAATTCTGAGAAATAAAGTCAGAAATGCGAGATATATAAATGTAAAGAGTTTATATATCGCAATTCTGATTTTTTTCTTTGTGTTACAAATTTTAATACAGTTCATATGTCGCAAGAGTTTTTTTCTCAATTTCGAGCTTATATCATGCAGTTCTGAGAAATAAGTCAGAATTGTGGGATAAAATTATTTAAACGTACTTCCATAGACCTGTAATAATTGTATATTTGTATATTGAAGCAAGTAAAAAAAATAATGAGATATTTTTGCATCAGTGCAATAAAAAGAGAGCAAATGGAGATTAAAAGTCAATACGAACTCTAAAAGTTCTCAAACACTTTCAAAACCAAATGATCTGAACGATGTTTTTCCATGTTCTTCCAGTATATTAGAATATATGGAAGCCCGTTTCCGCCACTCAGTAAATAAAAAAAAGGTACTTTTTATCTCACAATTCTGACTTTTTAAGTCAGAATTACAAGAAATAAATTTAGATTTTTTCTTTTTCTCAGAATTATGAGATACAAACTTGCAATTGTAAGTTAAAGTCCAGTTATGAGGAGAAAAAATTGGTATGTTCAGAGAATTGCGAGTTTATATCTCACAATTCTGACTTTATAACTCGCAGAATTGTGAGATAACAAGTTGCAATAACTTTTTTTGTTCAGTGACGGAAACGGGCTTCCATAATAATACATACAATATAAAAGAGAAACCAAAAATCCTCTGGGAAAGCATGATGACTAAGAGCTTTGGTTTGCTGGATCAAAACTAGACTGTGGATATTTACCTATGGCGTTATCTCCCTGTTTGCCTCTCAGAGGTGTGCCGATCAAGGTCTTGATCTGAGAGAGCTTAGAAATCTGGGCCTTGGAAAAAACACACAAAAACAGTGCATGTCAGAAATAGAGGTAACACTTTAATTTAGGGGCCAATTCTCACTATTAACTAGCTGCTTATAAGTAAGCATATAACTAGCATATTGGTTGTTTATTAGCACATATTAATGCCTTATTCTGCATTGCCACATTTTAGATCCCTTAATCCTACTTAAATTTAACAACTACCTAACTATTAATAAATAGCTAATTAGGAGTTTATATAGGTAAAATTCATAGTTAATAGTTAATAGTGATAGTGTTCCCAAACTAAAGTTCTGCTTTAGCAAACAAACATGGAAAATCCCAGATAAGAGGTACTTTTTGATCTCATGATGATGTTTACCCAAAAGTGTATCTACATATACAAAAAAGGAAGAAAAACTATGAAAATGTCTTTGATTTCCATGTAGACATATGATCGCAATCAATTCACTAGCAAAAATATTTATACCAGCACTTCAGATGTTGAGGTAATATTATAGAATTAGTGATAAAGTGATAAAAAAAAGGTCAATCAGATAAACTTACAGGTCTGTTGACAATGTTCAGCATCTCCAGCGAGTTTCGCACATGCACGGCATAAACGTAGCTGATGTCATTGCTGTCATAATCCCTATAGATTAAAAATACACCTGTCATTTAACATTTTAATATGCTATACATATGAATACAGAATGTATTTTTTGTAGTTTTTGTTTGCTAGTATTAAAGAACAAAACTGAACACTTTTATAATGTGTCTTTCAAACATGGGAAAACAAAGTACATTTTAATTTGTAAATGTATATTTATTTACCTCGTAGAATATTGGACAGAGCAGTTGTTTTCTTTATGCTCTATATGAACCATCTTTGAGAAAGGCCCCTGCAAGACATCAGCAAAAAACACAGATCTATCAGATCAAATTCAGTTTTTTAGTAGGTTTTTATGAGCATCATGCTCTTTTAACCTTTACAAGAAATAAAAAGAAAGTGAAAGAAATAAGCATAAGCAAAACCAGCACTTTACGGTTAATAATAAACAAATAAAACATAGATTTCTTTTTAACCATGAATTTTTATCAGTAAATTTCTTGAACTACCGTGGAACTGTCATCTGAGATGAAAACAGTACAGAATTGTGCTTGTGTAACTGGCAGGATGACAGCAGCCAGTTTGCTGAGCATGTCATCCACGGAAGGGTAGTCATGTGAAACCAGCTGGGCCAATTCCAAAAGTACCTGTCAATCAAACGCACAGTTATAACCACAGTGGATTATAAAAAGTGAATTTATGATAAGCACCAAAAGTAGTGTACAATGTAGGACGTAAGGCGACTTGCTCAATATTTGGATTTTTTTCACCCTCAGATTCCAGATTTTCAAATAGTTGTATCTTGACCAAATACTGTCCTATCCTAACAGGGTCCAGGGTCACATATCAGATATCACAAAGGATAAGGATAAAGTTATGTGTTTTTTGTGTTTTAACAGTATATTGTCAAAATATCTTATTTCAAGCTAGAGAAAATGGTCTTGTGATAAGCATGTTATGTATCCTACAGTAGACGAATCACTTTAGATGAAAGTGTCTAAATGAAAAAAATGTCAAATGTGACACCTGGTTGCGTTTGCTCTCTTGTTCAGAACTTTCACACAGCTGGCTGTTTTCCAGAATCAGTCCGAACAATACCATGTGTGACGACAGTACCTGGAGACAAAAAGATGGCTCATTCTTTGACTCATTTATTCAAGTCACATGACAAAGCATTGATTATTTATTATAGATATGTAGACTGACACATAATGCATACTCAGATGCCATGCACTACAGTATGTCTAATGTTTGCCATTTTTAATTATGATAAATACTTACTTTCTCATCTTGTTCTGAGAAAAAGCTGCCTACGCATGTGCCTGGCCTGCTTTTGTTCACAGCCATGACAACACCTATAACCTGCCAAAATATAATGGACCAGTCCTTAGATGAATAAAGATTTATAAAGGATTGACTGGTTATTTAGCAAAAATATCTTATATTGCTTATGTAAATATTATGTAAAACAGACATAAAACCAGTCTTGTTAATACTAATGCTTTTCTGTACATATAACAATAACAATATATCTACGATGGTCCAACCTCCTTTTTGTGGTTCAGGATGGGCACACTGAGAATACTCATGGGTCTGTCTTCTTCCCTCTCGTACAGTTCAATCTGAAATCTCGGATCCTATAAAAGCACAGTTGAATCAATTATTCAGGTGATTCGATAAACCACATCATTTTAAAACCTTGCATCACTATGTTATCTCTGAGGTGATATGCGTATGTTGTTTTATGGCTGTCTGCACAGGTGAAAAATTTGGCATAACAGGGTTGGAACCCTAGAGAGGGCTAAAGATAAGAGTTAAGTGGCATGTTTCTGAGAAAGAGATACTGGTTAAGTACACATTACCGTCTCTGTCTCTCTCTTCTCTGCTCACATTCTGTCAGTTGTCACTGGGCCAGATCAGGGTTTAAAGCTTAGAGCAGGGAAGTATTTCCCTTCCCACGCACATGTCCCAAAGCGCATAAGGATTGACAAGCACGATCTTATCCTTCATTCCCACGCATACTAATATCCAATAAAAACAAGAGATAAATGCTTGGTATCATAGAAGTATATATATGTAATTGTATTTTACATTTATTGGTATCAGTCAAAATAAAATGTGTAATTGTGCAATTGTGTTTAATAACACCTAATTAAATAATTAAATGCGATCTTTATCAAACCTCATATTGATTATGCATTCTCATATTACTTTTGCTGCAAGGCCTAAATTCAACTGGGCACTATAAAAAATATTTTTCAAAGTTTTAAATTAAACAAAGATTATTGGAGTATGTTTTACAAGAAAATACTATTTCAATCTGTCTACTTTAAAATTAATTAAATTAAATTAATGTGTTAATTTAATCTGTTTAATTTATTAATGAAGCGTTAATTTAATCTGTTTCATTGTAATTATTAGTGAAATTTACTAGCAATTTCTGAGTGAAAATGGTTACGAAGTAAATCCAAAAGCAAATGTTTTTTAGTATAGCATTTTAATTTTTTGTGTGTGTGTGTTTTAATATTATTCATTTGGAGTTTATTTTAATATATAGTTTTTAATATTTTAAATTATTTGGAACTATTTTTATAAATAATTTTCATTTATTTATTTAGTAATATTTGACATTCATTGGTTATCGGTTTATCTGCTTATTGATTACTTCATACTGTACTGCATTATTTTGTGATGCATAAATTCAACTGTAGCATTTAAATGTTAAAAAAACATTCTACAGTATTTTACTTTTAATTTATTTAGACAAAATAGTATATATATATGACATTTATAGGTCATCAGTACATTTGTATATCAATGTTGGCTGTTTATTAATATCAGTGCATCCCTATTTTTTTATTGGAATTACGTTATCATAAATATTTGTTTACACATTTGTCACTATTGAATAGCGCAGTAAGACTTTTGAAGTCACCTCAGATTTATAGTCTTCAAACTGATGAGCTCTGAATAACTTGGGACATTAAGACAAACTTAAAGCACCCTGGATTAAATCTCAATCTGTTTTGAGGACAAAGAATTAGTTCAGGTCAGTCCCGGAAATCTTGAGTAATCTTAGCGTTTCTGTTGCAACGGGAATCCTGGACCAGTGTCAACCAGTGACCTAAACTGTGAGGCCAGATTAGACTTGACATGGAACACCCCTCATTTATTTTCCGATGAAAACGCAGACAGAATTGCGAAATCCAGTCATAAAAACGGAATTTACTGAATAACGCGGAATGTCACAGAATTTGTTAGTTTGAATGAATCAATCCAAAGTAGGTCATTACACTTAAATCAAACCGCAATATGGACTAGTATCTGTAAATATTACGCCGCAAAAATACCATTTAAATGTGAATCCTGCA
>JAHKKF010511847.1:0-10828 GCA_019740295.1 Labeo calbasu
GCGTCAGTCGCACTAGAGACACTATTACTAAATTTAAAACAGACAGAAAGGTGTTGGGGGAAGGAGACATGTGTAATTTAAGTCTAAGCATAAGGGACAGATGTGTGAGACTGTTAAAGAGGAAGCATGAGGACGTATTAATGACAAGCAAGAGTGAAAAATATACCAGTTTAATTGACAGAGGTTAGCTAAGGTTTATTCAGCATTTAGGATTTATTTTAGATTCTGTTTTCTCAGAAGTGTGGGGTTTATTATGTTGGGGTGCTTATATATTTGAACAAATCCAGTTATTTCATGCAATAATTAAAAAACTGAATGGTGTAGTTACGGCACCAGCAGCAGTAGCTAACTGGTTCGTGCTAACATGCCAAAACTTGACCTTTTACTTTAGTAAACAAGTGATTGGTCACTTGAAAAAAAACTGGCACGACGCAGGTCATGCACTTCCAGGACTGCCATTGAGATGAATGGGAATGCTAACGGATTGCTTTCTCAGACATCGCAATATCAAAATACTGCACCTTCATTTCTCTCCAAGAGCGGGCAGTGTGTAACCTCTAAGCCACTAGAAAACATCGGCCATGTTACCTCATTAGAAATCCATTTTAACCAGCACAAATCCTTCTTGAGCTAAACATAAATTGCAGAAAATCTGGATTTGTTGACAATGTAACCGCCAGTCACAAAATATTTTATTACAAAAAGTACAAGATACAAAATGACAAGCTTTGACACAGAGTACATTAGTTCTCAAAATCAAGACTACATTTCATTTATTACATTAATGCCAATTCAGTGAATTATGACAGTGTTGGAATATTACAGTATTGCTTATTCACAGTTCTGCAGGTTGTGATTTGAAAGTACTGTGCTTTATCAGCGAGCTACTCTAAATGAAATGTCCTCTCCTACCAATTTTTCATATACTTTTTGTATTTCAGTGCATTAGAAAGTGTGGCACTACAGACAAAGGAAAATGCATCTGATGGATATCAGCCTCCTGAATGCAAAGAAAAGACGATATGACTATATGGCAGAAAATGCTGTCCATTTTCATTTGCAGTAACAGGGATAAGTTCAGTTCAAGTGTGTACTTTACCTGCTCTCACAACCACACATGTCTTTTTGCACTCTTCTTCTGTGTCAAAGCGGTTACGGTTCCCATCACAGCCTCCGTACCAGAACTGAGCGCAGGCGTTGGCCTGCCGGTCAAAGTACCAGCGGATGTTATAGTCCCGACACGGGCCCTGATCCAGGAGCAGCTCACAACGCGGGTCCAGAGATACAACCTCTGAACATAAATTATTGCTGTTGTTATTAATGTGAATCTAACGACAGACTCTTTTTCTATTATTCTATTTGTTCATCATGCATTTTAATAAAAGAAAACTGCAGCTGACATTAGATGATGATTTGCGCTTTTTAAAAAGTAAGTGAATAAGAATCAAGTAAAAGTGAGAGTATGAGTGAAATGTTTTATTTGAAGTCTAAAAATAGCCAGGTATATTAATTTTCCCCAAAGAAATGAATGATTAACTAAGAAATCAAGGATTTGTCCTCTTTCCACACTAGTATTATCTATTGCCAAAAGTTTTTCTGTACACTACCGTTTAAAGGTTTTGGGTTGGTAAGATTTTTTAAATGTATTTAAAGTCTCTCCTGCTCACCAAGGCTGCATTTATTTGATTAAAAATACAGTAAAAACAGTAAAATTTGTGAAATATTATTAATATTTAAAATAACTCTTTTATATGTTAATATATTGTAAAATGCAATTTATTTCTGTGATCAAAGCTGAATTTTCAGCATCATTACTTCAGTCTTCAGTGTCACAGGATCCTTCAGAAATTATTCTAATATGCTGATTTGCTGCTCAAGAAATAATAACCCTTCATAAAAAAGAAAATAATCAGAATTTCTGATTGTTATCAATGTTGAAAACACTGGTGCTGCTTCATATTTTTGTGGAAACCGTGATAAGATAAAAAGAACAGCACTTATATAAAATGGAAAACCGTTTTAACAATATATACGTCTCCACCACCACTTTTGTTCAGTTTAATGCATGCTTGCTAAATAAAAGTATTCACTTCCTTTAAAACAAAGTCTTACTGATCCTTAACTTTGAACGGTTGTGTATTTTGTCGTCTGTTAGTGAGTGTGTTACAGTATGTTTTTACCTTTAGGTAATGGTGGTCGTGGTGCTGGTATATACCGCACCGAGGTTGACGTGTTCACAGTTGTTGATGTTGAAGATGATGTTGTTGATGATGATGATGAAGATGTTGTCCCTGATGAAGGTCTACGATGTGTGGATGTCCCAGTGATTGTTGGAGTATTTTCTCTACCGCTGCTCTGCTCTGAAGTGCTTGTGTCTGGTGTCTCAGGTACACGCTCAACCTCCTGCGAGAATATTACAAATGCAAAAAACACTCAAAACATTATCTTCCAAGTGTCTGGTCACTGTTGAGACCATCAGTGCACTAACCTCATTAACGTCCGGACCAGCTGTTGGAGCAAACGTGTCTCCTCTCCCGCTCTCATGAGTGACAGTGTTCGTCCTAGAGTGTGTTCCTGTGTTCTCTCTGTGGCCTTCATTTATGCTGGTGCCATAACTATACCCGCCATTACCATTGATGTGGTTGCCATTAATACCATATCCGTTTTGAAAGCCAATAATGCGATTGAAGATAAGTGATCCGTTCTCATCCTTACAGAGCTGATTGACCAGTTTAGACTCCAGAGCTGTGTAAGAGTGAATTAAAAAGACAGAAAAGCAATATTAGATATTTGATTCTACCCAAATGTAAACATTTGATGAACTCCAGATTAAGCCATTCATTGGAGTTATTGAAATGCAAAAGTCTTGCGAAAGTATTCATACCCCTTCATTTTTTTTTTCATGTTTTGTTATGTTGCAGCCTACTTGTTAAACTGCTTTAAATAACTTTTTTTCCACATTAATCTACACCTAATGACAAAGCTAAAAACAGGTTTGTAACAACTTTGCAAATTTCTTAAAATTAAAAAAGTGAAATAAGTACGCTGCATAAGTATTCATACCCTTTTCTGGGACACTTGAAATTTAGCTCTGGAGCATTCATATTGTTTGTTAATGTTGCTATGTTATATACACTACCATTCAAATGTTTTTGAACAGTAAGATTTTGAATGTTTTTTTAAATAAGTCTCTTCGGCTCACCAAGCCTGCATTTATTTGATCCAAAGTACAGTAAAACAGTACAATTTTTAAATATTTTTACTTTTTAAAATAACTGTTTTCTATTTGAATATATTTTAAAATGTAATTTATTCCTGTGATCAAAGCTAGATTTTTAGCATCATTACCCAAGTCACATGATCCTTCAGAAATCATTATAATATGCCAATTTGCCGCTCAAAAAAACAGCTGAGTAGAATTTTTTCAGGTTTCTTTGATGAATAGAAAGTTCAGAAGAACAGCATTTATCTGGAAGAGAAATCTTTGCAACATTATAAATGTCTTTATCATCACTTTTGATCATTTTAAAGCATCCCTGCTAAATAAAAATATTAATATCTATAATTAATATCTATATATATAATATTAATATCTAAATATATATATCTATAACATCTATCATTTCTAATACTGATTCCTGGTTTTTGAATAGTATAGTGTATAATGTTATAAAAGCTTTTTATTTCAGATAAATGCTGATCTTTGGATCTTTCTATTCATCAAAGAATGCTGAAAAATGTACTCAAATGTACTCAACTGTTTCAAATATTGATAATAATAATAATAATAGTATTAGTAAATGTTTATTGGACAACAAATCAGAACTTTAGAATGATTTCTGAAGGATCATGTGACACTGAAGACTGGAGTAATGGTGCTGAAAATTCAGATTTGATCACAGAAATAAATTACATAAAAAAAATAAATAAACTGTTTTGCTGTACTTTGGATCAAATAAATGCAGGCTTGGTGAGCAGAAAAGACTTCTTTAAAAAAATTAAAAATCTTACTGTCCAAAAACGTTTTTACTGGTAGTGTATAATGAATTGCAATTTTATTGTAATAAATCAAAAATAAATGTAACTAAAAACTTGAATTATCTAGGCATTTTAATTCATAACTGCTGCACCTCAAAGTAAGTGACGTCAAAGCAGTTATGATCATACAAAATATTTAGCATTTGAATGTATTTAAGTTTGACCAAAATGTCTTAACTTTTTAGAAGTGCAATCAAATAATGAATCAAGATAAAAAAGGGATATTAAAAAAAGCATTGAAGATTGTTTGCATATCTCCATATGTATTGCATGCAAACATAGGTACTTTCATGCAGTAGAAGTATGTGAATTGGCATTCAGCCTCCCGTTTGGTGTATCTTTTACCTGGCAAGGTGTTGAAGTCGTCTATGCAGAACATGTGCTCACTGTCAGGGTCCGACGCAATGAGATTGAGCTCCTGCAGAAACTCTTTACGTGTCGAATCACTAATCCCCAGAGCGTACATCTCAATGTTGGCTGCATGCGCCTCCCTGACAGCGATTTCCAGCTTCACAGGCTCCCGTTTATCCGTTTGCCCATCTGTGATGACAATGGCAACCTTTTTCACCCCAATCCTTGCGCTGTAAAACGCTTCCTGAGTTGCTTTGCGGATGGCAGAGCCGGTGTACGTGCCCTCGCCGATGTAATGAACCCTGCCTATCGCTTGTTTGACGTCTTCTTTGGTCATGTAGCGAGCGAGGTTGAACTCAAGCTGGGCCTCTAGGCTATATAAAACGAGACCGACTCGTGTGGCGTCCAGCCCAATGGTGAGTCTGTCGACTAATGCGATCATAAAGTCCTTGATGATCTTAAAGTTTTCAGGCCCGACGCTTTCAGAGCTGTCGATCACAAACACCAGCTCCATAGGAGTGTCTTCACACCTGACTCCACAGCCTGAAAGACAGTACAGGACATGTCATGAATTTTATATACTACTGTTCAAAAGTTTGAGGCGAGTAACATTTTTTTTTTTTTTTTAAATAATTAATGCTTGTACTCCGGAAGGATGCATTAAATGAAATGAAATGAAATGAAATTAGACCCTCTAACTCTAGCAATCTCTATTCTATTTTAGTCTTTAAAAAAAAAGCTTGACCCTTTAAGACTCTGTCCGTTTTCTAACTGCTTGTTTTCTTAAAAAAAACAAAAAAACTAACGCTAGCTTCTCTATTCTTTTTGTATTCTATTTATTCGTTTTCTTTTTATTTAATATATAATTAACAAAAAAGGATTCTAACACTAGCTTGCTATATCCTTTTTCTATTTTATCTGTTGTCTTTTTATTTATTATAAAATTAACAAAAAAACAAACAAACAAAAAAACCTTGCTATGTGTACTACGTTAGGCTAACTGAGACTTGTCATAACACTTGCTTATCATTGTTTATTTCTGTTGATTTGGATTGCTTCCATTGTCCTCATCTGTAAGTCGCTTTGGATAAAAGCATCTGCTAAATGACTAAATGTAAATATAAATGTAAAACTGATTAAAAGTAACAATTTATAATGTTAAAGATTTCTATTTCCAATCAATACTGTTCTTTTAAACTTACCATGCATTAAAAAAACTGCATCATGGTTTACACAAAAATACATCAATGTTTCTTAAGCAGCAAATCATCATTTTAGAATGATTTCTAAATGATCATGTGACTTTAAAGACTGGAGTAATGATGCTGAAAATTCAGCTTTGCATCACAGGAATAAATTATATGTAATATATTTTTAAAATAGAAAACATTTATTTTGAATCATAAAATGTTTTCACAATATTACTATTTTTCCTGTAGTTTTAATCAAATAAATGCAGTCTTGGACTTCAGTTAAAAAACATTGTTAAAAAAAATTTTGAACAAACTTTTTGAACAGTATATAAAGCTAATTATGTTCGATTGTAATGTAAGATACACATACCACAAATCTCCCTGATCATTCTGATTATGTCTTCCCTCTAAAAACAAACCATATGTGAGTCACACAAATGCATATGAAATCTATGCATGTTTAAAATGCATATTATGTTTTGAATGCAATTTGATGTAAAAGAAGTAAAAAAGACACACCGTTAGTCCAGATTCACCTTTGATTCCTGGTCTACCCTGAAACAAGTAAGTTGGGGAGTTATAATGCATGTCAAAATATACAAAAAAGGGAAATTAAAGGGACATTTAATAAACATAATTTTCTTATGTGGCACACATAGAAATGTTTGTTTTTACATAATAGTGAGAAGCTCTTACTGATTCCTGTTGTTCTTAAATGTGACCCTGGACCACAAAACCAGTCATAAGTAGCATGGGTATATTTGTAGCAGCAGCCAAAAATACACTGTATGGACCAAAATTATTGATTTTTCCTTTATGCCAAATATCATTAGGATATTAGAAGTAAAGATCATGTTCCAAGAAGATATTTTGTAAATTTCCTACTGTAAATACAGGGGTTGGACAGTGAAACTGAAACACCTGGGTTTAGACCACAATTGGTATGGTGTTTGGCCTCCTTTTGCAGCCAATACAGCATTATTTCATCTTGGGAATGACAAATACAAGTCCTGCACAGTAGCCAGAAGGATTTTGAGTCATTCCTTTCGCAGAACAATGGCCAGGTCACTATGTGATGTTGGTGTATGAAAACATTTCCTGACTCGCTCCTCCAAAACACCCCAAAGTGGCTCAATAATATTCAGATCTGGTGACTGTGGAGGCCATGGGAGATGTTTAACTTTACTTTCATGTTCATCAAATCACTCTTGTCACCAGTCTTGCTGTGTGTATTGGTGCATTATCATCCTAATACACGGCACCACCTTCAGGGTACAATGTTTGAGCTATTGGGTGCACATAGTTAACCTTCACACTCTGCTCTTATTGGTGGAATGTGCGATCAGTAAAGACTGGCCACCAGGCTGCATAAATATAGCCATGAAACCTCCAACACTATATTGGCCAGTGTTTCAGTTTCATTGTCCAACCCCTGTATATCAAAACTTAATTTCTGATTAGTAACATCATTTGGACTTCATTTGGACAATGTTTGAGGTGATTTTCTCAATATTTTGACTCTTGTGGCTGGATTTGTGGTCCAGGGTCACAAATGTTAAATTTTTACTAGTTGTTTTAAACACTTGATTTTTTATGCATTTTTTTAGGATGTGTATTTCATTGCATGCTATTGAACCAAATTATTTATTTAACTGCACCCCAATTACCTTACTGCCTACTATTTAGGCTGCATCCTATATGAAATAGCAACTCATATACATTATAACTGATTTAAAATACTTCACACAGATAGCAACTCTTGTAAAGTTGAGGTTAATTTACTAACTGCTTGTCCAGGAATGCCAGGATCTCCCATATCACCTTTAACCCCTTTCATCCCCCTCTCACCCTGAGCTCCACGATCCCCCTGAAAAACACAAATGGGCTTCATATTAATAAACTGTATGAATACTCAATCACATCGCAGATTATACAACAAAACCTGAGACCTTTGACCCGGGCATTCCCTCTCCAGGAGGTCCTCTTGGCCCGCTCACACCCTGTGAGCCCTGATCGCCCTGCAATTGTGCATAAGACCTGCTGTTAGGTTTGAAAACACGTATATACATATATCACCCCTAATGATTTGTGTATGCCAGTGACTCACCTTTGGACCCTGTAGGCCTTGTCCTGGTGGCCCAGTCGGTCCAGGAGGTCCTGGTCTTCCCATGTTGCCCTGGTTCGTTCAGAAACATATTACACAAATCAAAGGGGAAAAACACATTCGGATTCATTGGTGCTGAGATGAAAGCAGCACTGGAACATCTGGAATGACGTTTAGATTACTGGACTACATTATCCGGATTTGCTGGACACATGCAAAAGATTTGGAGCAGGTGTGTGTGCGTATCTTGTGGTTAATATACGATCACGGATACAGTACTATGATAAATGTGGTGTTAAGATGATGGAGTAATTGATGAAGTCTTTGAGGAATGGCATATTCCAAGTTCATTCAGGGAGACAGATCACAACTTACAGGGATCACAGACAGAAAAAAAACGCAGCAACCCACATTTTAAACAAAGCATTTCAAATTATTAATTGTGGTAACAATTAGCCACATTTGTTTGCAGATGCTATTTCATTTATACTGTTCAAATGTTTGATGTTCGTTAGATAATTTAATTTGAGAATAAAGTCTCTTCTGCTCACCAAGGCTTCATTTATTTAATTAAAAATACAGTAAAAACATTGAAATTGTGAAATTTATTACAATTTAAAATACATGTTTTCTATGTGAATATATTGTAAAATGTAATTTATTCTTGTGATCAAAACTGAATTTTCAGCATCATAACTCCAGTCTTCAGTGTCACATGATCCTTCAAAAATCATTCTTATAATCATTCTTACATGCTGATTCACAGCTCAAGAAACATTTTTCATTATTATCATCAATGTTGCAAACAGTGGTACATTTTTTTCCTTAAGATTGTCTAATAAATAGCCAGTTTAAAATAACCAAAAAATTAGAATTCATACAGCATAAATTTGTCATTTTACACATGTGATTATTTGCTTGCATTTCATTGAGTTTTGTATTTTGTGTATGCTATTGCACAAAAATGTTATTTATTTAATTGCAATTCTTATTTACTTGTATTATACTCCATCTCAGTTTGAAATCTTACAGCACAATGGGAATGGACCTAATGCAAGACGTTAGCTAAATCAAGGCTAAGAAGGGCTGGATGAGATTGACAAAATACATACAGGTATTCCTTGTATTCCTTCCCCTGGAGGTCCAGATGGGCCTGGTAAACCTCTGAAGCCAATATCACCCTGAGACACAGTCATGATGCAATACCTGTGTTTACAACTCACTTGATCATAATATTCATATATCGAATATCTGCTTTAGATGACGCATAAAAACAGTCCTGACCTTTGGTCCAGGTATTCCTATGCCTTCTGGACCAGGTTCTCCTGGAGGACCAGGAGGACCAGGATGACCCTGTAAACAAATGAAACATACAGCGACAACTAAATATGACTTCATGGCTAATTAGGATAACTTCATTATAGAATGAAGTCACAAACATGAAATGGATTATAATAAAAGCCTATCAATGTTATTTTACTCACTGAAGGACCAGGATAACCGTCCCCTTTCGGTCCACTAAGACCAAGAGGACCTGGGTCACCACGATCACCCTTCGAAACAAAGCATGAGCAATCCATTAATGTCTGATCAAGACTGACAACAGATGAATGGCACAGGTTTATTTTCCAATCTTAATAATAATAAAGAATTAAATGAACCTTTGGTCCAGGAAGTCCATATCCCGTCTCTCCTACTGGACCAGATGGACCTGGGGGGCCTACTTCACCCTACAATGAGACAATACAAAGCTTATTTTACAGACATACCATGCATATAAAGTTTTTTTTTTTACGGTGGCCGAAAGAGCTCAATGCGCTGCAAATTAAAACAACACCTGCAAATTAAGAAAACATCTTTATTAGTTTGACAGCACATGTGCTGCAAATACTCACAACACAACCAAACACAATAACGTGCTACAAATAGTCACAACAATTTAAGTGACGAATCTGGCTAGGATATGCTTATTATCCTCTGACAAATGCTACTTCTGTCTATTATAACATCCTGATCATATGATTCCTTGGATTTTTTTTTTAATATTATAAGCCTAAATAAGCTGACAAAATACACAATTACTGTAACTGTGAAACGTTACGTAAGCTGGCTACTTTTACAACTTCACTTACCAAAGTGAACCATGGTTTTAGTATTAAAATTAACAAATAGCCTATAATATATATATATATATATATATAAAATAAATACAAATAAGAAATGGTTACTATAGTTAAACCACAGTAAATTAAAAACACTAACCATACTTTAACCATGGTATGTACACAAACGGTAATCAATACGCAAGAAAAAACAACAACAGCATGGTTACTACACTTTTACTATAATAAAACGAAACTGGTTAATTTTCATAAGCCTTGTTGGGTTTCCCACCATAGTGGTCTGTGCTTGCAGCGCGTTTTTGCAGCGTGTTTCTGTATTTGGTTGTGTTGTGAGTATTTGCAGTGCTTGTGCTGTCAAACTGATGAAGATGTTTTCTTAATTTGCTGATGCTTTTCTATTTGCATGCGTTTTTTTAAGTTGCAACGCGTTGAGCTCTCTCGGCCACCATATTTTTCCACAAGTCAGAAAGTGTTTTATACAGGTTTTCCACTCCTTGGTTAATTTCAAATTCAAGGACCTTTCAAGGACTTTCCAGGTCCAATACCCTCAAAATTAAGGACTTTATGTGGGGACACATTTCAAGTAAGAGCAAGGTTACATCGTGTTACCTTGTAAGATACATTGTTACAGTTTTCATGCGTCAAAACAACTATGCAAAAAACCATATTTTTTTTTTTTGCATTTATTTTTGGCCATATGTGACCCTGGACCACAAAACCAGTCCAGGAAGAGCAAGACAAAACGAGTATTTGAGATTAAAAAGTATTTAAATTGTATTTTTTAAGAAAAATAACTGATCGTTTTGCCAGATAAGACCCTTCTTCCAGGCTGGGATCGTTTACAACCGCATTTGGGATCGCTTGAAGCCACATTTAAACTGCATTTTGGAAGTTCAAACTCAGGGTACCATATCAGTTCATTATATGAAGAAAAATCCCAAAATATTTTCCTCAAAAAACACAATTTCTTTACGACTGAAGAAAAAAAGACATGAACATCTTGGATGACAAGGGGGTGA